>CM033794.1:29854743-29879743 GCA_019656835.1 Rhododendron ovatum | reverse complement strand
CACATCATATCCAAGTACTCGGCAGACATGAAGACTGCCACAGCAGAGAAGTTCTTGCCGCCGGTTCTGAGGAAATAGCAATGAGGGTGCAGGCCCAAGCAACGCTTGTAGGCCTTTTGGTCCAACGCTACCACCACCAAATGATTCAGAAGCCTTTCGGTTCCATTCCCTATTTTGAAGCTCTCGAGAAACACATCAAATACTGAATTTGGAGCTGCCCATGCCTCATTCAGAGTTGTCAGGATCACTGTCTTGTCTCCCATGGCTGCCTTCTTTAAAACACCATTCAATTTGGACCGTTCTCCTTTATCCTGAAAATGCAACAAATTCAGAACTTCGCACGAGTCTAGAAAAATAGATTAACTAAAACTAAACTAAACTGAACCTTGTGTTCTAATCAATTGAGATTGGCTACATGAATCTTTATGAAGATCCAATTGGATTTTCGTGCTAACTGTCAACTATTTAACTCTCAATTTTCTAAAACGATATGATCATTAACTACAATTAAATATCATAACCCATAAACCCTTCGATTCTACCGTAATGATTAACATAGTTAGATATGAACTCGATGACAAACCGTCACCGCTTATCTAAACCTTTCTCTATTTCTTTTTCTTTATCTCGTGGTACTTGTTTGAAGAAGTTATAACACTTTTTTCCACACTTTTAAGCAGTAACGGACCCAAATAAAATGTCCCAGATAAAATATATGTTGACCAAACTCTTCGAAACCACTACGTTGAATTACTTTTATTCAGAAAATACATGGTCTAACTATTTTTTGCAAATTAATTGTGCATTTAACATTTTAGAGTTCTTGAGTGGGAGAGGATAGGAAGCAAATCATTCATGTTAGGATTTGCATTTTGTACGCAATCGCTTGCAATCACCCAAATAATTCCTTTTCGGCTTATTAGCCTTTTGGTCCCCAAAGTATTCATAAAAACCCAATTTAGTACCCAATGTAATAATTGGAGTGATTTCTTCCCTAGCGTTTCAATGTAGTCCTCAGTTGAACGCTGTTACAGCATACTGTCAAATTGGGATTTTATGAATACTTTGGGAACCAAAAAACTAATAAGCCATTCCTTTTCAATCAAAATTTTGATGGAAGATATATACATGCATGAGAATCATTCCTAATCCCTAAAACATTATCAAAATTATATCTATATTGTATCAAACACAACTGTTGTGTGCGTGGTATTTTTATATTGTATTAGTAATCAAATTGCATATCACGCTCAGGAAATCATTCCCTTTAGGAAAAAGTACCACATTAACCTGTATATATATATATATATATATAGAATTTAGTGGAAATACTTCAGAAAATCAAAGTTATTTTTCAGAAATATTTTCACATAAAATATTTTTTTAAATGGTCTTCTTCCTAAAATAAAAAGAGGGTAAGTAGAAAATAATCATCCTAATGAAATGTGGTTTTGGACCGATGGTTTGTCTTTATTCAAATTTGTTTCTGCATTTGTTAGTGTTGCGTCAAATTTTTGTGGATATTGATTTTTTCGGCTAGAGGAATCGCTAAAGTCAAAAATTATGATCAAATATATTTTTTTTGAATAAACTTTTTGGCTTATTTTTGTTTTTATTTAAAAAATTATAAGGTTCGATCATAATTTTGAATAAAGACAAATCTATAATAACAAAAAGTTTGATGCAAAACGGAAAAATAAAAAAATATAGTAAATAAAGACAAATTAATTATTCCGTAAGTCACTTTGACTTATGGATCCAAAACCAGTGACGATCTTCATCTTCGACTGAAGCGTCAACCAAAGATTTTTTGAAAAGTCAGCTAAACATTGGCTGCTGGCTAAATATCTCTCATGCGTTAATTTGTCATATTACTAGTAGTACTATGTAGGATGATCCATCAAAGTCAAAACACATGGGGGCAAAAGCATCTATCTAGAAAACTTCTAAAGAAAAGTTCCCTATCCTGACGTGTGCCGGTATTATTATTTTAAGAAATTTCTTATTGACACATCAACTGCTATTGACTACGAAACTTCTACTATTTAAATACTCCTACCATTTAAATAGCAAATTAAGGCCTAGGAGGTTGGGAGTTCGAATTCAGAGACGCCACTGATCTGCATCAACTCGAACATATAAAAAAAGTTGGAATCCGCAACCCATACATACCAAAAACACGAAACATTGGGTTAAAATTATGGAACGGGTTGTTGAGTCACTGAAAATTAATCTTTCCGAAGAAAGAAAAACAAAATGATCAAAATAAGTTGATAAAGGGGTCCTAAATTATGGGTGGTTTCCTAAATTGATTTGGATTTCCTTTTCTTTTCCTTTTTGTCTTAAATCACCAATAAACTGATAGGATTCTTTTTTATTGTGTCCTTTGAAATTCTCACGATCCCAAAATTCATGGGATGTGTTAACGAAAATAAGTATTTTTCAAGTCGCAAGGAAAAATGATATGCACAACAAATCTCAGTGGGTATTTTCCAAAACTAATAGAATTTTCTTTATTATTGAAAGAATAATAATATTTGCTGGGTGTATAGTGAATTTTAAGTATGAAATCTTAATTTTAATTAGGTGCAATGTGTCGTTCTTAAAGCAAAGGCTTAGAGCATCTCTAGCCTTCACCCATTTTTTCCCCAAATGTGAGCCAAATTTTGGGTAAAAACCCATTTTGGATAGGCACATCTCCAACATATTTCTAGAATCATAATTTTTAGTACATTAATTATTATTAATAACTTGTATTTCTATTACTACTTAGGAATTCTTCAGAATCGACGGAGTTTATTTCAAAAGGGTTGAATGACTGTTTGGCTTTTCAGAGATACCTCACACTTTCTTTGACGCCTAGTAATACTATTCGTCTCCATTTAAGTCTAAATAAATGCATGACATACAACTACTACTGCTAGGCTGCTAGAAGAAAGCGCACATGCTAGCGGTTCGAAAATTCTCAGCCATTATCAATACCTTCGGAGTCAATTCATACGGAGTTTGACAGAATCACGTCCTCAAAATTATTCGAGGTGCGCGTAAACTGACACGAACACCTGAATTATTTTAAAAAAAATGAGAGAGTATATACTACTTGGTTCGGATTCTATCTGATGATAAGACAAGTATAAGGACCCAAAGAAAAAAAAAGGCATAAGGACCCATATTATTATTACACCATTGCTTTTAAGTTTCAAGGGGCCTGCCTTGACGCGACGTTGTAATTTCCTAAAGCCATTCATCCAAATTGCCATCCCTTCTCGTGTCCAACTGGCACTGTCTTATAGTCCACTAAAATGTCCATGTTGGATCCACTAACAATTTGGCGTGTATGAGTTGGGATAGGATTGGCGGATACTGGAAAATCTAATGTGAGGGATTCCGTGAGGGATTCCGTGAGGGCTTAATATGTAAGCCTAGACATTGGCTCACATGGCAACAGGGACGGAGCTAGGATTCTCAATTGATGAAGTCAGAAATCAAGATCGATCTTGGACTATTTGCAACTTATCTTTTGATTATTAAATCCCGTTCTGCTAAGGTTCTAATTTTTGAAAAACTTATTTTTCGTTTTACGAAACAGATCATCCATCACCTTTAATTCAAAAAATAAACACTTATTTGAAAATAAGTATTTATTTATTTGAGCGGTAACGGGGGAGGAACCAAAATTTTGTGAGGTCAAAATTACAAAATCTATGTGCAAATTTTATAAGATCATAGTGAGAAATCAAGGTAGTTACGCCCTTCTACGGCAGTATCAACCGATGACATTCATGTAGAGAAAAGAGATACGAGTTAACTTACCGTCGAAGAGGAGGAGAAGTTAAAAAACGAAGAAGAAGACCACCGAGGGAAAACTTCGAAAGGATAGGCGGAACGATAAAGAACGAAGAGCATCACCAAAACAACCCCCAGAAACATCGCAACCCGGGTAGCCTGCCCGAAGAAATGGCGGTGGTGGTGATTTTGGTTGCTCTTCTGGACGTTGTCCGGCTTATGGCCTTCGGGCTCAGCCGCACCGCCACCGGCTTCCATGATTTCCTGGGTATATATGAAAATCTATATGTATTCACATACGGACTTCCCAACTAATCTTGCTTTTCTGTTATCCCTTGTATTTAACAGTGAAAGAAGAAAGGAACAAAGAAAGAGAGGAAGGGGGAGGGCGGGAGGGAGAGAGAGAGAGAGAGAGAGAGAGAGAGAGAGCAGGAAGTCAACTTAATTGGTCTTTGCATAGCAACCGATAGCTCAATTGCCGTTTTACGTTATTTTGGCAGTAAACTGGTCATAGTAATAACTAATAAAGAAAGAAAGGAAGTTTCTTTTTTCGGGGAAAAATTACCAAAAAGTGGTGTTGACTAGCAATATTCACAAGATAGTGCCAAGTTTGGGAATCACCAAAACATGGCAACAACTATTATAATGACCAACACATAGTATCTATGGGCTAACCATTTTGCCCTTATATCTTACACACTTTGCGTTTCGAACCAAGTCACTTATCATTATAGACTAAGTCAATTAAGGTTTACGATGCAAGTCATGTATAGTTTCAGGCCAAATGCTAAAATGATGTATCATTTTGAACCAATTAAGTAACCAAATCAAATGAAGTTAACAGTGCAAGTAATGTATCTTTTCGAACCAAATCAATTAAATTCACAGTGCAAATCATGCAAATCATGTATATATTTGAACCAAGTACTAAAATGATGTGTACAATATTTTACTTACAGTGCACTTGGTCCACAAGTGTACATGACTTGGTCCAAAATGATAAGTGACTTGCACTATAACTAACTGACTTGGTTCGGAAGCTAAGGCTTCTAAGGTGTATTAAAAGGAGGACAAAATCGTAATCTAACATGAGCTCACCATGTGCTGGTAAATACTTTTTGGGAATGTCATAATATTGGTAATTTTGATACTAAAGGACAATTGAAGTCATAAATAATGCTAGTCAACATCGCTTCTTGGTAATTTTCGGATAAGTAAATAAAGAAAGGAAGTTCGAAAAGGTTTACTCTTTATTAAATGAGTAGAATTATTGATCGGGATCCCTCTTCTCACGGTGACATACTGACATGCACTTGCATGCTCTTATAATATAAGCGATCGTTTGCTTCGATGTCTACAATGTTGGAAGAAATTTTTTTCCCTTTGTTTTTCCCCGTGTTTGGTTGTCATTTATCTTTACAATTTTGATCATTGTATTTTCAAAGTTGAGTCATCCCACACATTCAGGAGTTGTCCCAGTGGTTCAAACAGATACCCAGGCTTGACCATATTCCTTAAGGTCTTGGATTGGATTTTTCACATAATGAGTACTTTGCAGTAAGTAGAGGGCTGTGATTGGTGTGGTCGCGCTAACTCTTCCGAAAGTTTGGAATGCACAATTAAGTCTATTTAGTGGTTTGACTGTAGATCTATTCTTTTGATACCAAAAAAAAAGTTGAGTCATCCCTGGCAATGATAATAAAAAAACTGACATTCGAATAAGTTTTTCAGTTCATTAATGCTTCAAGAATTTGAACTCCGCAAACAAAAGATTTTAATGATTTGGCCACAAAGTACGGTGTTACAGCCAGAGGTGAAGGCACATGCTGCTGTGTTCTCTTTAGTTTTAAAAAGAATTTTTCAAAAGATTTTCTCTACTTCTAACATTTTTCTTTCTATCTTTCTCCACTTATTATCCGTATTATGTTTTTATCAAAATTTGCCATTTGACCCCTTTTAAAATTTCTATCTGTCTCACCTTCTCTCAAATTAGCTAATACCCGTGTCTAAAGTCTCGTCCAAATGAAATACAGTTTCGACTTAAATAAGTTATTTACTCTACCCGTCCAATATAACTTCCTCACTCTCTGCCTCACTTAAACAAGCTCATACCAAGGTAGAGAGAATAAATAAAAAAAGATAATAATTTACATGTTAATTATCAACTCTCTTGAAATAATATCAATTTAAAATGGCCGAGAAAAAAAATCAATTTAAAATGGAAAAAACCAAAAGGTAATAAATTAGAAAGGAAAGTGTATATATTATTAGAACAACAGGTCAAAGTATAACTTAAGGAAACATTCATCAGACGGGTACGATCTTAACTTGAAGGCGATCAACAACTGTAAAAGTGTTCATGTTTGTATGTGTAAACCAAAAACCGTTTTGTTTTATACTAAGTTGAGCCACATGCACCATATGCCTTGATTGGTAGCTTAAAATACGTGCGCCGTGACCGGCCAACGAGTGTAACTCACTACGGCCTACTCATGGGTAAATTAACATTTAAATGATGATGCTATGGTGTCCCAGGTCATTTTGGGGACACCGTAATTTTTAGCATAACTTTACCATTAGGAGCATAATTAAAATCAATTACAAGCATAACAGAACCCAAACAAGGCATAACCAAGGAATATCCAAAAAACCAATCAAGGCGTAACTAAACCCAACCAAGGCATAACAAATAAGTTATGCCTTGCTATGGTTTTGGTTATGTCTTGCTATGGTTCTGTTATGCTTGTAATGAGTTTTGGTTATTCTCGTAATGGTTTTGTTATGCCAAAAGTTATGGTGTCCCCAAAATGACCGGGGACACCGAAGTCATTCCCTTAAATATATATAGCTGAAGCATGAATATGATATCCCCAGAGCTATGTATAACATTAGGATGATGCTATGGTGTCCCCGGTCATTTTGGGGACACCGTAATTTTTGGTATAACTTTACCATTAGGAGCATAACTAAAATCAATTACAAGCATAACAGAACTCAAATAAGGCATAACCAAGGAATATTCTAAAAACCAATTAAGGCGTAACTAAACCCAACCAAGGCATAACAAATAAGTTATGCCTTGATATGGTTTTGGTTATGCCGTTCTATGGTTCTGTTATGCTTATAATAAGTTTTGGTTATACTCATAATGGTTTTGTTATGCCAAAAGTTACGGTGTCCCCAAAATGACCGGGGACACCGAAGTCATTCCCGTAACATTATATTATGATTAAAGATATTACAGCAATCCAACGAATATAGACTTACTAGAGCATGATTTTTGCCTGACATAACCTGGCTCAACTGTCAATCAATTTAACGACGCACAATTATACTGTAGTACATAAGATTTACTAGATCACAACAAAATTAGTGATCCATAGCAATGCCACTCCCTAGCTAACTGTACGATCATACCCCATATATAGTCTTGTTCACCTGAAATGTTATAGTATTTAGACACGGATGATGCTATGGTATCCCCGGTCATATTAGGGACACTAAAATTTTTGGCATAACTTTATCATTAGGAGCATTACTAAAATCAATTACAAGCATAACAGAATCCAAACGGGGCATAACCAAGAAATATCCAAAAAACCAACTAAGGCGTAACTAAACCCAACCAAGGCATAACAAATAAGTTATGTCTTGCTATGGTTTTGGTTATGCCTTGCTATGGTTCCGTTATGCTTGTAATGGGTTTTGGTTATACTCATAATGGTTTTGTTATGTCAAAAGTTACAGTATCCTCGAAATGACCGGGGACACCGAAGTCATTCCCTTTACACAATGTCCTAATTAGCAGTAGGCAAATGTGAGTCAAAATATGCCAAATTTACTACTAATTTTCATGAAATATCGAGCCATCAGTTCCATTTCTGAAAAATTTTAAAAAATACTTCTCAAGACATAACAATGCTATCCAGCATTTTAGGATTAATTTATGTTGAAGTTATAAATTTTCTGTTGTCAAATAATGGCTCATCTAGGCCTGTTTCAAGTAATCTTATAGTATCAATTACATAAGAATCCATCAATAACTAACGGGAATGACTTCGGTGTCCTCGGTCATTTTGGGGACACCGTAACTTTTGGCATAACAAAACCACTATGAGCATAACCAAAATCTATTATGAGTATAACCAAAACCATTATAAGCATAACAGAACCATAACAAGGCATAACTTGATTGTTATGCCTTGGTTGGGTTTGGTTATACCTTAATTGGTTTTTTGGATATTCCTTGGTCATGCCTTATTTGGGTTCTGTTATGTTTATAATGAGTTTTAGTTATGCTCATAATAGTGAAGTTATGCCAAAAATTACGGTGTCCCTAAAATGACCGGGGACACCATAGCATCATCCCTAACTATATATTCAATGTGCAACGTCCACCAGTGAATCACAAGTCATTCCCCTAATTTTGAATAATCGGCGTGACGTTACCCGCGATCATCTGACTATAATCCCCCTTATTCCTTCAGACTCGCTATTGTCATTCTCCTAGAAGATGGGGTACCATTCGAACTAAGTGTCATCAATAAATATAGTACTTTTCAAAATAGTCCTCCTACATTAAATCCATGGTATCATTCAACGGAATGCATTTACATTATCGTCCGATCTGCTCTAACTCTGTAGTTGTCGCTGCCTTCCTCGACGTCGTTGACGACCTCCTCTCCCTCGTCCAAACCTGGACTCCTGCCTTTGACGACAAGCTCATCGCTACCTACCTCGACTGCGCCGACAACCTCCTCCAACAGTCCATGTTCTAGAGAGAGAGAGAGACAGAGAGACAGAGAGAGGGGGGGGGGGGGGGTGTGGTGTTTGGTGGTGATCGGATGGGATCATGGGGAGTGGATACTGGCATCCATGGCTTTCAAAACAGAGAGAGAGAGAGAGAGAGAGAGAGAGAGAGAGAGGGAGGGTTTGGTGGTGGTCGGAGTGGTTACTGGCATCCATGGCTTTCAGTTTTGTGCAGAGTGCATAAGTGTGTTTTAGGGGTACCTTTGTCCACTAATTTAAATGGAGTGGACCTTAACCCTTACAAAAGTGTAAAAGTGGAAAATTATTCTCTCCCTTTTTTTCAATTACTCATGCACTTTTTTTTTGCGTTTGGAACCGATGAAAAATGAGAGAAGAAAAATTGGTGGAAAATTTTACCGTGCACAAAACTTAAATATACTACTATTATATCTCTCATCTTTTTCTCCAAACCAATCCATGGAAGAGAAATTTTTTAAAGTTTGCTCTCTTTCCTTTTCTTTTTCGTAAGTTCTATCAATAAAGCCTTCATCTCCTGGAATATTTCTAGATATTAACATGTTCGATCAGTTTGAAAGGAAAAGATGAAGGAAAATACAGAGAGTATATTTAAGTTTCGTACATGTGAATGGCTCATTGAATAGCCAAATATAAGGCTCTTTGCGCTCCAATGACTTGGGAGGGGGATTTTTCTATCTGAGCTTAGTCGGAAGGTTCGTTGAATGTTTGGTCAGTTATGCAATAAATAAAGCCTACCGATTGAAAAAGAAATAATAAGTTTTGTGCACAGTAATAAAACATGTCTTCCTACTCCATTTGGGAAGGGAAGGTTATTATTGTTTCACAAAAATAAAATACTACTCCGTAAATATTTTCTGAGTCCTCGTTTTATGTACCTGGACCTCGACATTGATGTTAAATTAATGCTTAAAGGGTTTTGAACTGGAACAAAATACAATTACGGGCAGTAACTACTACAGTACTAACAAGGATCAAATTCTAGGGTTTTTGTAGTACTGTAGTATTAATTTCTACACTCCAGAATCAGAGATTCAGAATCCGCCCAAAATCTTAAATCGAACAGGTACGTCCTTTTCTCTCTCTGTCTCTCTCTGCTTGTTGTTTTCTTTTATGGGTCTAGTAAATAAACAACGTAAGGGATGTTCGATCCACACGCGCCAGGAGGGATGCCGGAGTTCCATACATATACGGAGTATATATTTTATTATGGGGCCCTTCTGTTTTAGCATTTTGTTATTTGGTGGCCCGAAGCAGTGGCTTCCTAGGCTTCTGCCCGGGGCCGGCGCTACTGGGATCGTAGCGTATTTGGCTGCGTATAATGCATTTGGGAGTCACGAGCTCTCCTGCTCCCGTTTGCTTCTATTAGCTTGTTGTATGGGGTTTAAAGTACCAACACTGGTGTGACGGTTATGGCCTATCGGGGTTTAGCTAGGGTTGCAAACAAGCCGAGCCGAGCCGAGCTTTGTAGTGTTCGAGCTCGGCTCGTTTATTAAACGTGCCTAAAACTTGGGCTCAAGCTCGACTCGTTTGTAAATGAGCCGGGCCGGATTCATTCACTGGACAAGCCTCTACAAAAACGAGCCCAACCTGACTCATTTATTAAACGAGCCTCTATAAACAAGCCGAGTGTCTATAAAAACGAGCCAAGTTTTACCGAGCCGAGCTTTATAGCGTTGAGCTCGGTTCGTTTACTACACAAGCCTAGAATCCGAACTCGAGCTCGGCTCAATTACCCAATGAGTCATGCATAGCCTCAAGGAGCTCGGCTCGTTTGCAACCCTAGGTTTAGCAATTGCTATGTTGCAACGGAAGTAGAAACCTTCACGTTTGGCATGTATTATCAGAGTCATGTGAATTTTTTCACTGAATACTGGAGCTAAAATGCTTATTGATTCTTGTTATTTGCTGAAGGATTCCATGTCTTGGTGGGAAGGTGTCGATGAAACTCGTCTTCTTGTTGCACCTGGTAAGTTTGAAGTCTGAACCTTTTTGATAGTATTGTTTATTCTTTGACCTTGGATTTCGTACACCTCATGATGTTGGAAATTCTCTGTATTTTTCAGTATCAGAGAGCAGAAATGTTCTAAAAAATTGATGAGGCAGGAAACGAAATATTATTGGAAATCAGAGTCATCAGACTATACCAAACTCTTATCTATATATGTTGCACGGACTACTTGTATGACATTTCCGCATAATGAGACATGAAAAATTGAAGAGCGTCTTCCTTTCCTTAAGTTGCATTTGCTGGGGAAACTTTTGAACTACAAATATATGAGTTTATTATGACTGGGAAATGCTGTAAATAATGCTATGCAAGTATCTGCATTGCATCTTCAAAATTGTCTCCCCTAACACAGTGGTCATGCTTGGAATTTCGTCTTCCCCATCCTTGTCTTACTAGTTATGGGTTATCTTTTCTTTGGAAGTTAGATTATGTTAAGCAACCATAAGGAATCAAAGTGAATGGCCTTGAAATCCCACAAACACCACAACAGAGCAAAGAACTAACCAAAAAGGCCCCAATACAAACAAAATGTTGCCAGAGCAGAGAAAACACTGCATCAGCTTTTGAGGAAGCTTTTAGTTAGAACTTGGATCCCACATGTCACAAATCAGCTTGTCATGACTCATGCATGGACGGCTCAACATTCTTTGAAGAGCATAGGCTACTCCCTCCATAATCCACTTGGACCTTAGTCAATCTAGCAATATCCATGTCGTTCCTGTGCAAAATTTGCAGTTCCTCTCTCCATAAGTGGTGCATGGAAGCTGCAAAAGCAAGTTTACAGCCTGTTATTTATCTTATTTTTGAGGGTTTTTGTTGTGCTCATATCTTGTTTCCAGCGTCCCACATATTCTACATTTAACAAAACATGCTTTCTCTTTTTCTGTTATGGAGAGAATTGTCAATGAGCACTGTATCTTTTCAACGAGAAGGGTTTCTACTGTCGGGAATCACTTAAGTATGAAGTCCTCGATTGAAGTGTTCACAACATGGACACTTTAGTGAGTTACATGACTCTAGTTTGGTAGGAATTTACTTGTAGGTGACTGGAAGCATTGAAGATGTTTCCTGTATTTGTTGCAACATGAATATGCACTCTTTTAATGTGGTTCTGGCTGTGCCGTTGTAAATTCAAACTCTAGAGGAAAGTAGCAGGTCAAACACCTGGGTAACATGTGCACCTGATAGAATAGCTAAAAGAAGTTTCATGTAATTTATGCAACAAACAAATGAATGCCTCATATTTCCTTCATTCCTTGTTTAGCTTACCCTTTGTTTGAGTTGTTCTTTATGATACATGGTAATATATTTTCTACATTGAACACAATTTTCTTTGTTTTTCGGTTCGTTTGCTCAATCTAATTTAATTGTCTGAATTTTTTGGTTTTCCAGTTAGATTATATCTAAGCTACTGACCTCAATGTTACAGAACCTAGTGCGACTGGAAAATGCGGGGGACAATTGCTGTCGCTTCGGCATCCAAAATCTGGTAATGTCCAACGACTAGGTTCCCATTTTTATGATCTCATAATTCCTCGGATTATCAGTTAGTTAAATTTTAATGTTGTGCATACCTTCTATATTTTTTATATTGCAATTATGATTTACATTTCCATTCATTGCCCTGAGTCAATTCATCAACCAATTTCCAAATAACATCTTTTACTTTTTATTTGGAAGAATGTGAGCATTTGTTGTTCATACCTATCAGTTTACAACAAATTCCATTATGCTTTGTTGTCAATAATAATGTCAAACATCGTCTTTTGTCTGTTAAAATTTGGTACAATGTGATTAGATTGGGTTATTGCTGTTGATTTGTTTTGTAATGAATTGGACCTGTTTAATAATGTAATTAGGGGCTCGAACCATTAGGTGGCTGCAATAATGCATTAGCACCTATCGCTTAATCTTAAAGTTGACTGAAAATGGGTTTCAAATTTTAAGAGAGAGAGAGAGAGAGAGAGAGAGAGAGAGAGAGAGAGAGAGAGAGAGAGAGAGAGAGAGAGAGAGAGAGAGAGAGAGAGAGAGATTTGACTTGTCACCTAATACTTTCATGGTGGAAGATAGTTTTACTTTCACACGGATGTTTATCAAATATAATTGCTTAAGACTTCAAATTTTCAGCAGTAAAAAGCAGTTGTTTAATTTTTTGTTCTGCAAGCTTTGATAATTCTTCATATATGATATATGTGACAGGTAACAGTACATGCTTCCTCTTGATCAATGGTGGTCTTCAAGAAATTCACTGGTTTAAGCAATCCTACGGATCTTGGTTTGTGGGAGATTACGTTTGCGAAGGTCTCACATTTACGTGGTCTCATGAGTTATAAGTATTGTTCCCTTGCATTGACGTAAACAATGTATGTTGGTGTCTCCTGGAATAAGAGAGTTCCCATGCATAATGCATGAACGTGGTATATGCATATAGTCCAAATAATTAGGCTCTTCACTTCTCCATGCAAACTAAAGAAAAAGAGAGCTAGGAAAACCTCAACTAATTGAAATGTGTGGGACTTACAGTCAAATCTAAAGGGATTTTTTATTGACTAAGGAAAGAAGGTAACTAATGTCCTTGCTAACTACTTTTTCTTACTATCTCTTCGAGTCACCAGAAAGTTTCTTTACTTTTTTGACAACACAATTTAGGTATTTTTCCTTGGTTGCCTTGAAAGATGGAATAAAGATTGACAATGGTGGTGCTCAATTTATATACCTTTTCACTATCATGTCTTGTCCAAACTGTTTGGCAGATCGAAGAACCTTCCCTTTTTCATGTTCCCTTTCATAGGGCATATAAACTGTTGGATAGCGTGGTTTTTTGCAGGATAAGTAAGAAAAGAAGCAAAATACACTATTTTTCTAGGATAATTAGCAAACATTGTTCATGTCTTTCCGCTTGATCAAGTTGTGCTCAGTTTCAGCAAATGCATGTTATTCCTATCCGTGGAGGCGGTGTGTGAGGTTTTCAACTAATTAAATGGGATGGAGCCTGTAACATGCAGGGATGATTTGATAAAGTGGGGAAGTGGCAGTGGTAGATTCTCAATTGGATCTTCGCACTAGCTTCTTTAGGGAGGTACAATGACTCATTCCCGTGAAGCCTATTTGGAAGTTTGGAGTTCCCACCAAAATATCTTTCATTGTTGAGAGGTCAGCTTTAGACTTAATTGATGGAAACTTGGGGTCTTTCCTTGTGCACTTGAGTGTGATGTTCTGAAGGCAGGGAAGTTTGTATGGTTCACCTCTTCATTGTGAGGTGCTTCAGGAGCTTAGGTATTATGCTATGCTGAGAGAGGGTGAAGAAGTGTGGATATTGGCTCCTCTATATTTAATGCAGTGCATGCGGAGGTAGGCACTTGGCAGCAATGCTGAACGTGGATGAACCCTGTGATTTCTGGGAACGATGGAGAAATCTGGGAAACAACGCTAAATAGGCAACACAATGTCTTATGCTGTGTTTGGAACACTTTTTGAATTTTTTTTTGAAAAAGTAGTAGGGGTAATAAGCGGGGAGAGATAGAGAGAGAAATGATTGGAAGTAGGGGGAATCTTTTGAAAAATACTTTTCAAAAAGTGTTCCAAACAAGGCATTAATTAGTGACATGGTTGTGGTGAGGCCAACATCATTTGGAGTGGTTGAGGTGGGGTCCCAATGCTGAAATTGCCAAACATTATAACTGAACTTATTTGCCCCTTTACAAGCTAGGTTTTATTTTAGAGTCACATCCAAACGAAATAGGTTTCGTTTTATTCCAAGTGTGCTCTTTACCTCTTTTGTCTGGTAACAATGTTGCTGTCGATTAGGGAAAAAAAACCAAGCTGAGGTCATGTTTTGGTTTCTGTGTCCTGGCCGGAGGTGGATATAGGGTAGACATAGAGAGATTTAGTCGGCCGATGATAGTAATACGATGATCTAAGAGTGAAGGCTATGAATCAGCAAAGCGAATAAAGTAACAAAATAGTGGGGTTTGTTTAGCCCTTGTTCGGTTGTGGGTTTGGAAAAATTTTTCCAAATCCAAATCCACTCATTACCTATATTTCCAATCATTACTTTCATTTCTCTCTCCACTCATTACCCCTATATCCAATCATTAATCTCATTTCTCTCTCTATTTCTCTCCACTCATTAACCCTATCTCCAATTATTATCCTATTTTCTCTCCTCACTTATTACCTAAAAATCAAACCCAAAATTTTTTCAAATCCACAACCGAACAAGGCTGTTTTTTACTTAACACTTTGAATCTTGTCAACACAGGCTCACATGACTTTGAATCCTATACTAAATCGGTTGCCAAAAAGGGGTGTGCAGCTCAGTAATGACAGCCATGTGGGTTGTCTTTAGCTTTTGCCCTTTATCCTTCTCCTTTGTTGGTTTGATAATGAAGGTTACTCTTGTTGATTGCATTTAGTCTTGACTTCTTGTACTCCAATTATAGGCATTGCATCCTTTGGTGTTTTTCTCAAACACTTGACCGATGGAAAATATGTTTGTAGCTTTTTTTGCCCAAATATGCATGTGTGAAACGAAGTTCCACATTGTCTAGTTACCTTACCACTTACGATTCATGTGCAATGCATAAGCGTGAGGGACCCCTCACTTGAAGGGCTAGTTCGATGGCTTCAGTTCTATTGAATACTGTATAACACGGTATCATAGCAAGGTATCAAGGATAGATAGGGTGTGACTTTGGGTAGGTGCTGCCAAGTGAGCATGGTGTGCGAGAGGATAGGTGTGGAACGATGTCCCACATGCCGCTTCCATCCCATGAAAACTAAGAACCTGGACAATCCTGTGGTGCAATTTCTCGAAGAAAGGAGCAAGAGCCATTGGCATAAATCATTCTTAAGAAACTGGTGACCCATCTAAATAATAAGCAATCATTGGAAAATCCTGTCTTAAGAAACTGGTGACCCATCTAAATAATAAGCAATCATTGGAAAATCCGGGTCCGGAGCTGGTAACACTACACCCGCCTCGATTTTTACAGCAGCCTCGTTCGTAGTAAGTAGAAAGACCTCAAGCTCCTCCTACTCCTCAGGAGGCCGAGTGAGAGGACGTCATCAACTACAAGAAGTTATTCTCCAAGATGTCTGACGAGCTTGAGAATCTACGGCTTGAGAACGCAAAGTTACAGAGGCAAGTCGAAATACAAGAAATGGAAGCGGCAGATTAAGTGGAAGGCCAGAAGAGTAGGTATGGCCATGGATGATGGTCGAGTGCTACGGATAAACCAGAATGATCTGGTCTTCGACATACTCTTGCTCTGTCTGCAGATTTCGGAGGTGTAGGACAAGACGCACAGTGCAAGTCGAGTGAGGTAGATCATCATTCATAGGCGAACAGGCGAGTTTTGTCCCATGTCTAGTCGAGTGTCCGAATGTTATATACAAATGGTATGGACCAGTAGATGAGGGGACTGGGCTAGTCGAGTATGCGAGCGGGATAGTTGAGTGAATGGATGGCAGCACGGTGAAGGAGACTAGCGAGGGAGAGGAAAGGGTGTTAACCTATATAGTAGGGTTCCTTGGCTGGCAAGTAAAAAAGGTATGGGCAATATGTAAGTGTGACGGAACCTACACTTCAAAAACTAGCTTTTGTGCATGCTGTTCCCATTCCATTATAGTAACGCTTGTCTGTATTCATCTCTAGGTGCATACTGCATATGCACCTAACTGTTTCTATGTACATGAATGTAAGCATGCATCATTATTTTTTTTTTTGATCATTTTAAAACAAACGTGATTCATTCCATGTACATAGGTGTATGCCGATGTATAGTCTCGTCAAGATAAGAATAAAAAACAAAAAAAGACATTGGTGTTTTGCCTTGATGAATACTTAACGATGTGCCAGTTTAGTCAATTTATCATAATTTCCTAGGTTTTCTACATCAGCTTTAATCAGAAAAACAAGGAGTTACATTTAAGTACTTTGAAGATATGGTACCAAACAGTGCATGACTTTTCGCTGGATTTGTAAGTTATGAGCACCTCCAGTGGTTCAATATCTAAATGACTAGCTATTGCTATATTATAGTAATGAATAATGTCAAACTGTTAAGAATGTTGCTCCTACGGTACAAATGTTTTTTCTTCTATTTTTCTCGCAAACTGCCAAATAGATTTGCCATGCGGGTCCCATCATGAGTGAGTTAGAAATTAAAAGGCTTGCTAGATTTTAGCGATAACTTGACCTTATGCCATATTTGGCGGAAGGTATTGCTATAGGTAAATGTGTTTTGCCTCATCATTGGAGAAGAAAAATGGGAACTTCATGTTACAATAGCTGTCCCTATATCACGTTAGTGGAGGAGCTTTGTATGTCACTTGTGTAAGCCTTTGACAGCTATTCTGAATCTCATCGACAATATGTTTTTTTACTTGGTTATTTATCTATATTTGTGACAGATGGCCGCCTATATACTGCAACTCCAGTTGATCCCGTGTTCATCCTGTTGCCCATTTTTGAGGAAGCACGAATGAAGGTATACCCAGCTTTTTAGTAGCTTATATCCTACTTACGTGCAGGATTGTGCATTATTTGTGTAACCTTTGATATGAATGCAGAAGGGAGATGACCCAGGGAAGTTCAGGCAACTAGATGAGATGATTTTTGTCAACGGCTATCCAGGATATCAATATTTACTTTCCATTGCGGAGACATCTATGCAAGTAGTTTGTGATGTTAAAGGTACTTCACTGCCTATAAGGTTCTGATGCTGATATGCTATATTGTGTTTCTGAAATTAAGTGTCTGGTGACATTTTCGTCTGTGGATATATGAAGTTTTTGTTGATATTGTCCTTGGGGAAGCTTCAGTAAAACCAGGTACTACATTGGCCAAGCTGATTGTGTTTCCATAAGAGGGATCGACTTGGGATTGCCTATTTGCAATATGGGAATGCCATTTTGAGGTTCCTACTAAATCTTTGACTCCTGGGACTAGGGAGATTATCTGCTATAGGTTGAAAAATCAAAATTACAAGTCATCCGATCTCTCCGAAGCGAAAGATTGTCTTTAGAGCCATTTCTGACTTTTACCTTAGGCAGCTTATGTGGGTTTTTTCTCATGTTGAAGAATACTTAGACTGCTTATTACAGTTCTCATATGAACCTAAGAAGTGAAGTCATTTGCATTTATGATGTCCTGTAATTATCTTTAATCACTGTATGGTTGTCCTAGAAAGTAGATGACGATAGAGTTGGAAGCTCATAATTCGTACTTTTTGACTTGGTAAAATTTCATGAATAACACTCCCTCCTTTTTTATAAGTGACAATTTTATTGAAAAGGCATCAAGGGTTGCCACCCATGTACAAAAGAAATAGAGGAACTAAAAGAAAATGCCAAATTATAAAGTGACCTATACACCCCTTTGAACTCCAAAAATATCTAACACTAGTGTTTGCCCGTGCCTACGGCACTTGCTAGCAAGTGGCTCAAACACTAAATCGATTCATTAGTGTGTAGTATGTGATATTCTTCGTAGTGGCACGAAAGAGAATTACCCGTGCTTAAGGCACTCTCCAAACTAAATTTTTAAGCTAGCTACAAAGAACATTTCTAACACCAAAAACTGCCAACGATGATCCCAATAGAGCATTGCCTTTGCTTTTAGACACCAAAACTCCAAAAAAAAAAAAAAAACAGAGACAAAAAATCCAAAAAAATCCCAATCCCTATGAACTCCAAAAATTTCCAAATACCTTAGCTTTTAGGGAGCTTTCTTTACCCACCGTCCACGTAGCTCGTAGGCTTTCTTCCAAATGGATATGGTTTCTTTGTTAGACACCCTTTGCTGCCACCAAAACTTTAAAAAAAACAGAGACCAAAAATCCAAAAAAAATCCCAATAAACTCCAAAAATTTCAAAATACATTTGCTTTCACGAAGCTTTCTTGGCCTAGCTCCCACTGTCCACGAAACTCGACAGATTTGAGATTGAGAGAGAGAGAGAGAGAGAGAGAGAGAGAGAGAGAGAGAGCGAAACGCCAATAGAAGCAGGGTTTTTTTTTATATGCTTCCGACAAAATCTGATTTGGGTAAAAAGAACTGATGGCATTTTTGTAATATATTTGTAAGAGTGGGGGTGTTTTCTTAAGAGAGAGCACATATCAGCCATTGGATCAAATGAATCTCAGCCCTCCTTACAACTTGTGTTTGTGTGGTCCCCACACCTTTGTGTTTTATTGGGTAGATGTCACAGAATTGATTCAATGCTGGGTTGCAGTTGCTCTCCCTCGACTCCCAACTAAACAAAGTGGAAATCAAATGACTCTTAATTTTCTTTTTTTGTCCTTGTATGTGCAGAAATTGGATCGATAAAGTTTTTTCGGCTTAATGATTCTAAAGTGTTAGCTTGGTTGAACTACAAGGTCTGTCTTATCGATTTAAGCTTTGAAACATTTGTCATATGATGCTTTGTGATATTTTGTAATCACTTTTTCTTTTTTTTTTTAGTCTCCCCTCCTACATATATGGTGCTAGGTTTTTATTCTATTTTTTTTGTTCACTTTTTCTTGATCTTTCAAATGTCTTCCAAGGATGGGTATGGCCACCCTAGCACCAAAGCAATAGGATGTTAGAAGCAAGTAGGTTGAAAAAAAAAAACCTATAGGTAGGCTCATAGGCTGTAGCTTTTGTGGATTAGGACATCACTACAACTTCTTTGTTGGTGACCATCTCAGTATGGAGTGGCTCATCATTCATTTGTTGTTCAACAACTATAGGAACAATAATTTCTTTCAAAGTTATGGGCGAGAGAACTTGTACCCTAACTTTTGTGGATTAGGATAATTACCTCCTGTGGTTCGTTACTCCCTCTAATTTCACCATTCTCAATGAATTTGGCATTTCCAGTTTCTACAGTTCTTGTACTATTATTAGGCTAGTAAAACCTATACCATTTGAATTTTTCATGATAACCAATAAAATAAACATTCATTATCCCCGAACAGAAAGTTTTCATTTGGATTTCTGTTCTGGATTACGAGGTATCCGTGCAATCGTATCGAAAACATGAGCAGTTGCACCAGAATCAAGCAACCAAGTATTAGAAGGAACTTCATTGAGGTTTGATTTGAAACATGTAGAAGTAAGATGCATACCTTTCTTTTTGAACCATGCCTTGCATTTATGACAGTTCTTCTGATAGTGTCCCGTCTTTTTACAGAAGTGACACCTATCACTGCCTTTTCCCTTCTTGGGAATCCCAGAATTGTTAGCAACTCATTAGCCTTAAATGGTGTTCTGTTTGTGCCCTTTTGAGCTTCTTTCCATTCTTTTGGACTTAATGACTTATGAAATGACGTGATATGATGTTTCATTTGCTTCAATCTTGCCATCTCATTCCTAATCCACTTGTACTTCATAGTAAGGGAGAGCAAAAAACCCACGGACCAGACGGAACACCCCCCCCCAACAATCCGAACCTATTCAAAGCCCATCGGTCGAGTTGGACAGGTGCATCGGTTGGCTGCGGGCGAAAAAAAGTGCTACCCGATTTAATTTCTGTCAGTTGGTTTTTTATGCATCCACCCATGGAAACCTGATCTGACCAACATGTTATGCTATGTGGCCATATTCCCTTGGGTTTTGACAGAGAACATGTTACTCTGATTCAGTCTTTCCCCTTTAACTTTACACTTGTCTCAATTCCATTTGTTTTGGGGATAACCCCTTTATCCTCTTGCCATGTGTATCCATTCAAATCTACTCCCAATATAGTATTTCTCATTTTCTCCTCCCTACACAGTAATAAAGCTCTTGTAAGTCTGTAAGCAAAAAGAAAAAAGCCCACTTTACTCCGCCACCGCACCTCCCCCCCCCCCTCCCCTCTCTCCCAAACCCAAATCCCTGCCACTGATTTTATGCAATTCACATTCTCACCCCATTGTAGCCCCTCCAATCTCCAAAAAGTGCTGCATGTCCGTCGACTCCTCTCTCCTCTCCTTCATCGATTCTTCTCTCCCCCATCTTTTACTGCTTCAGTTAATCTTTCCCTATCTGGGAAGGTTTGTTGTGATTTAATTTCCTATTTTTGGTTTGGTTGCACCCCAAAGGGTGAAAGATTTTAGCCGGAGGGGAAAAAAAGAGTTTACCCAACCATCTGGTTGAAATCAGGTTTCCTAATCTTCAACCCGACATTACCGGGTCGGGTGGCGGCCCTGGCGGGCCGAGATCAAACCCAATCCGCCCTGAGTCGTGCTCACCCCTACATCATAGTGTCATAGTACTTAAAATTAAATGGCTCAAATTGAGGAGACAAATAAAAAATTCAGGACAAGTTAGAGGAGAGAACTGATCCACGTTCCTTGTCAAATTCTTTCTTTGAGCAATTAAATTAGTCATTTCAAGGACATGCTAATGCATCCCACGCAGCTGTCAGTCCAAGGGACTTGTCTGCAGTTTTGAACGTTCTTCCACATTTTTGGGGAATTCCCTCACATTTTCAGTTTGAGAAAGGTTTGGTTAGATGTTGTTCGCTATGGTCATTCACATACATGCAAGGCAAAGTCTGTTTGAACTTGCCAATCAAAAAAATAAGTCTGTTCGAACTTTTCCATGCTCTTAACATAGTTTGTTTATGTACCGCTGGAAACAGTAATGGTAGGGGTCGCACTGCTTGGATAAGTAATAGCGTCGACCCTTACTGCTTAACTCTCAATGTGAAATTCCACACGTTCTTTCCAATCTGGAAAATTCAATCCGGTCAAGAGCAGAACAGATGAAGCATGCGAATGTGGCGAAACGGGAACTGAAGCTGCAATACATAATTCATGCTCAGTACATTAGTGCTTTGAATTATAAAAAACATGCGAAACACGATAAATAATAGGATTACTGTGATCTACCTTTGGGAATAATCTAATGGCATACTATCAACCATTATAGTGATTCTCTATAGCCAATAGGAATAACTGATGAATATCCGTAATCAAGTAAGACTCACCTTTGGAATTAAGTCCAATCTTAACTGTGAATACCCACTAATTATCCTGTTCCGATTTAGTAACCACTTATATGGGCATGAATTATGTATTGGAGCTTCACTTCCTACTTCGCTACATTCGCATGCTTCATCTGTTCCGCTCTTGACGGAAATGGAAATTTTCAGATTGGAAAGAACGGATGGAATTGTTAGATCTTAATTTGGCACCTGTTGGTATGATTGACTCGAACGGTAAGGTCGCTGCTATTACTAATCCTAGCTGTGCAACCCCTACTATTACTGGTTTCAACTGTACAGAAACAAACCTTATGCATGAAGCATAAAAAAGGTTGAACATACTTTGTCATGTTTATCTGCATGACCATTGCGAACAACATCAAATTAGCCTTTCCTAAAACTGAAAATGCAAGGGAATTCCTGAAAAATGTGGAAGAACGTTTCAAAATTGCAGTCTAGTCCCTCGGAGGGAGACTTATGGCAAAGCTTACTACCATGAAGTACCATGGTATGCGTGAGATGCATGAACATGTCCTTGAAATGACTAATTTGGTTGCTCAACTATTGGAAATGAATGTGGATGAGTTCTTTCATCAAAATTGTCCTGAATTATTTATCCTTGTCTACTTAATTCGAGCCATTTTTTAGTAACTAGAACACTATGAAAGTCAAGTGGAATATGAATAAGTTGGCTAGTATGCTTGTTCAGGAGCATACTAGAGAGAGAGTGGAAAGAAACATCATTCACTTCATTTCATAAGTCATGAAGCCTGAAAGGATGGAAAGAAGCTCAAAAAAGGCACACATAGAGGATCATTTAAGGCTAATGAGTCTACTAGCAGTTCTGGGACTCGCAAGAAGGGAAAATACAGCGATAGGTGTCACTTTCATAAAAACACGGGACACTATCAGAAGGACTGTCATAAATGTAGGGCATGGTTTGAAAAGAAAAGTACAATTTTATTTCTGTATGTTTCAAATCAAACCTAACTGAAGTTCCTTCTAATACTAGGTGGCTTGATTATGGTGAAACCTTAAAGCTTTATGTTGAGCCTATTATACTCTGGTGGAAGATGGCTAAAACCATTTATTTAGTCCTAGGCAGAGAGGAGACTTATCCTCGTATATACTTGTAGTTCACTTACCCCTCATGGTGAGAGTGAAGAAAGATGATCCAACCCAGATCTCATCCATTTGCATCTACCTACTGTAAGAGTGAAAATAGAGAAAGACGATGGAACCCCTCTCGGTTATCAAGTGGGCAATTGGAGAAAATAATGCTTGCAAATCCTTGTAGTATCTCTGTAGTTTTTACTTGCTATTGACCAGATGACTTCCTTTCGTTTTGTAGCTTCTAGTAATGTGGCCATAAACATCTCTGGTGTAATGTTATGTGTGCTTGCTCATTCTTTTTCTTCTTTCTGTTTATCTCGCACTTCGAATATCTAGTTATTTTCTTATGAACAAAATCATGGAACATCTCATTTTCTAGTAAAAGGCCTCTCTCATGTTTTGGAACCTGTCTTTGCAGGTAGACCAACTAAAGCGGACTCTACTCACATTGGATAAAAACTATGCTGCACAGGATGAAAAGGACACATGTATGGTTTTAGATGAAAATATATTTCTTGAACCTTTTCTTTTCCACATGTTAGCTATCAGTTTTTGTTTGTGGATTCATGAGACTACGAAAATTTGGAACAGATTTGGTTAGGGGGTTATATGACTCTTTTGGTTAGGCTAGGAAGATGGAATTGAGGACAGCAGTGTGCACACAGCGTGTATCTTTGACTCTTTGTACTCTACTTGTAATAGTATGTACTTTTAAACATGCTGCATAAGGTTTGGTGCATTGGCCTCATACTGGAAAATGTTGAGAAGGTTGACTAAAGCGCAAGAAATCATACTCTGGATGTGAGATTCCATCTAATTAAGAAGGCAGGAGCTCTGAAACCTCAAACGAAAGCTATTATTAGACCCTATGTGCTTGACTCTGATCCCTTTTGACTAGCTTGAGTCTAAACTTGTGAAGTAAGGAACGTGTATAATTGTGGCCATTATATGGGAGTTCTGCCAAAGTATGAACACATGAGTCTACCAACCAGGCCTAACGTCATTGCGACTGTATCCCCTTTTATGAAAGTGTGAATGTGTGATGATCTGTACCAACAGGCCAACATATTTCAATTTGCTATAATTCCCTCTCTCAATATATGAAACTCAGTAAAGCATATGATTCCTCATCCTCACACACATGCATGGACCTACATATAGAAGCATTATACAGTGAGAGAGGGTGAGGCTGGTGGGACAGAGAAATAGGGAAAAATATGTGAAGGCTAAATTTCTGACTTTGGTCTGGAACTGCCAAAGTATAAATATTTTATGAACGAAGGGTACTGAACTGAAGTGGAAGGAATTTTCAGCAAACGGTGGCAATATTGCACATATCATAAATCACTTTTCTGCTGAGCTTGCAATGGCTTGTGAAGAGAACTCTTTTGCTGTCTCGCGCAATTTTTGCAACGATCGTCATCAGATGAGGAGTCTCTTGACTATGAGTAACAAACATCTTTCGATGGTGCAGTAACTGATGCAGTTTCAGTATTGGGCGAGTATTTGAAGGAAGAGCCATGGTTGGAGCTCCTATGCAGCAATCTAAAGTAATTTGTTGTCATTAACTGTTTTATTTACAATTAATTTCCATATTGGATTATGTTCCATTTATAAACAGAAGGCTGCTTGTTAGTTTAAAAAAAGAAGTTATAAACAGAAGATTATATTATTTTTACAGGCTTGGAATATAATGCATTGCAGATCCAATGACATCTTTAAATTGTCATGTCCAGGTTAGATTTACAAGCAGCTAAGACAGCAGATATTGAAGTGCTCCCAATTGCAATGGAAAACGGTCCTGCGTCTTTTGAGCCTGGACAGGTGTAAATAATAAGTATTAACTGCTCCACTATGTAAACAAAAGCTCATCTCCGACTTGCAATGTCAAAACCCTAAGTTACCTGTTCTTGTGAAGTGTCTTATTTGTTTTCCGTCTTTTCCTATTCCTTTGCTTTGTGCCCTTGGAAGTGCTATGCAGTTTCAGATGAGGTTTTAATTCGGGGTTTTGTAGAATGACGTTTTGCTTATTGATTGAGTTTTTTGGGGGGAGGGGGTTGCTCTAAAGTTGTTAATTTTCATGTTTGAGATTTATAATTTCCTCTGTTTTTCGCTCTTCGCCAGGAAAAGAATGGGAGCGACAAGAAAACTACCAGGAGTGCTAGGCAAACTAAAAAGGCAAAAGTGGAGACGGATTCAAGAAATATCAGAGACATGTTTACAAGGGCCTCAAGAAGGAAATGATTACTGTTTTCACTTGATCAACTAGAGGCATTCGATGTTTCAATGGAGCCTTGTTCTATCTTGGCACACTGAATCCCTTTGTCCAAGGGTGCTGCCCGTCACAGCACA
>CM033794.1:29829643-29854643 GCA_019656835.1 Rhododendron ovatum | reverse complement strand
AGTTGTCAAACCAACATTGGGTAATGGCCGTTATGAACTTGTTCTGGGCTGCTTTTCCATACGACACTAGGAAACCCAACTTTAAAGCGTCAATTTTTGATGAAAGAATTAGAATTCCTTCCGACCAATTGAAATGTTGTCATTCAAGCGCGTGCTAAAATGTGCCATCAGTTGGAATGCGCTAGTTAGTGGTTAGTTCTATGTTGTGCTATTAATTGGATGCTTTTTATGGTATTGCTGTTTAATCTATGGAACACCAAATTTGCTAGCAACTTTGTTCGTATGGACTGCTCGGTTGACTTGGGAAAGAACTGTCAGTGGTGCATTTTGAATCCTTACAATAGCATTGGTACTGGCTGTTGTACTGCTCTTTGGCTCTGATTTCCAAATTGCTGTATCTATCATTTTAGAGAGAATGTAGATAAGAACTAGCCATCCTCTTCGACAAATATCAAGCACATTGTGTCGGTTTCTACTTTTCAGCTATCTGATTCATTTTGTGACTGCAGACCTTTTGTTTTTTAGGACAAACAGATGCAGTTATATATGAAAAAAAACCAGGGCCACGAGCCTTACAAACCAAAAATCTAAAACAAGGAAAAGTATGAATCAGAGCAACTACAGACCTTATTTGTATTCAATTTGAGACATGTTAAATATTTAGAATAACTGTGACAAGTTAAAATGAAAAGTGCCGATGCAATTCCTTTGGCAGCAGTACTCAATTTGAGACATGTCAAATATTTAGAATAACTGGACCACAAATGCACTTAGGCTCGCTTTTCTCTATAAAATTTCGGCCCATCGGCACACAAGAAGCAAAGTAGTTTCCAGAATTCTTATTCACGGGTAAACTGTAGTACAAACAATCCCATTGAATTTAACTCATGTTTATCTAGATAAGAAATTCATCTAAAATCGGTTGGTTACTATACCAAGCATATATTAGAAATTCTCAGTACAATTTTTGCATTGGCTTGCACTTGCCAATGACATGCCAAGCTGTCCGAGCTCTGCTTTTGGTTGACACAATCGAAGGTCTTTTGATACTAGTTAGTAGTGGTTCCACAAATAATCAAAATCAAATTGGAATAGACATTACGCTAGTAATTGTTTTCAATATAATACCCTGAAAAAATTGTTAAATCCAACAGAAGCATTTCATGAAGTTCGGAAGCTTCATATCCACCGTTTGCGACCACGTGAGCCATGGGCACCTTGGAACCACCGGTCCCAACCAACCACTGCTGGACCTTTTGTCCTGTGTAAACAAACGCAAGCTAGTAATACAAAACAAAACAGAAATGTTTGTAACTTCTAGAAATAACATGTACTTAATTCTTAGAAAACTGGACCGCATTGTTGCAAATAATTATTGAATGCCCTAGGGACATTGGTCCTCTCGCACACTTTTGTCCACCTCAGCCCCTCTTGTGAATGAGAAAGACAATGCCTCGGGGCCCTTAATAATACATCATGTATTGTTCAGCAATAAATCTTCTTGCAAATTAAGGAAGTTTACTCAACAATGGCCTAAACCATGGGCTCACCATGCACTTCTTTGATGATTTGAAAGTTCTATTCTGTAAATTACAAGGGGAATTCTTACCTATTGAAAAATTCTCAAAATATTTACCTTAAAATTTGTATAGCTTATAGATTGTCTTGTTTTTCTCTTAAAAAAAATGGTTTCATTCCTGCTAGATTAATCATTGATAACATTTCAATTTTCCAGGATTCAACTCACTTCATTCGATCAAAAACTTTCTCCAATACTTTTTATGCCTCTTTCAATTGGATATTAGCAAGACCTTTGACAGAATTCATCAGGTTTTATTGGAGAAGGTGCTTCAGCGTTATGGTTTCCTCCCAACTAGATTAGGCAGGGTGATCCTCTTTATCCTTAGTCATTTGATTCTCTTTCACAGGCATGGTTCTCTTGCAGGCATTAAAACGTCTAGAGAAGCTCTCCCAATCATATGCATCTTTTGATTACCTAATGATAGCTTTCTTTTGATCAAGTTGACTCCTTAACCTTAAAAAGTCAAGTCTCTTCATCAGCACCAAAAATCCGCCTTCTTTCGTCACTTTTTTTTAACTGCATTCTTCTTTGGTCACTTCTCTTACTTCCTCATTCCTGTCCCCAATGAGATTGGTATATATTTGCGGGTGAATCTAGGCACTGTGAGCAACAAAAAAGAGATCTTTGACACCAGTCAGTTGGGAGTTCCAAAAAAGGCGGCAAGGTTGGATGGCTTGTTTTTTGAATAAAGTTGGTATGTTCACTCTTGTCAATTAAATTCTCTCCTCTTCGCCCATTTTCTATATCTCCATTTACGAATTCCTAAAACACGTGGGTAATAAACTATGTAGCACAGACACGGACACAGGACACGAGAATTCTAAAAAAATGGGGACACGGACACAGGACACGAGAATTATAAAAAAAATGTGGATACGGACACAACGGGGATATGCCACGTGGGTGTGTGTGTGTGTATATATACACATTTATTTATTTTTTCCAAGTTTAAATTGCAAAATGTAAACAAAATGAAATGGATAGGACCAAATGCCAATACCATTCAAACAAAAAGAAGACATGTCCTATATGAGTGATATATTTAAATTGACACATACAAGCTATACCACAAAATATAAGATATACAATAAGATATACAAGCTATATAAACTACCAGTACATATACATTACTACCATAAGACTATCAGCATTATACATAACATATAAACTGATACTTTTTTTGTATAGGCATATAAAGTTATATAAACTGTCGCTGTGGTAATTGATACATCAATTATACATGTAACATGTTTATACATACCTACCTACCTACCACGAGAGAGAGAGAGAGAGAGAGAGAGAGAGATTGTTGACAGTATGATGTTAGGGTTTCTCCTGTTAAGGATTAATTACATTTAAACCACTTTTTTTGAGTAATAACATAATTACCCCAAAAAAATAAAAAAATACATTTACACCCTCACTGTGTCCCCTAATGTGTCCCAGAAGTGTCCTCTCATGTCCCCCAAGTGTCCCCCACAAAAAATTAACTTAATTATTGGACACGCCACGTGGCGTGTCGGACACGTTTCTGGCAGTGCCCTTGGCGTGTTCCTGTGTCCGACACGGCGATACAACGACCTTTAGAGTTGTTGGTGCATCATAGGTAATAAACTTTCCTCCATGTTCTCCACTTTCATTTGGCCATGGAACTGTAATAAAAAATCCATCCATTTGGTAATCTTGGGATCGCTTATGTCCTTTTTAAAACTTGGGGCCTGGGCATGAGATATCCGAGTCTCTAAAACAAGCTCTTCTGGTTAACCAGGGCTGGAGAATTATTTTTCATAGTGATTCTCTTTTTCTTCTCTCAGTTTTTCAGGGTAGATTCCAACTCTACTTTCCCGCAAGTTACCCCTGCTGCAGTGCTGCTAATTGTTCATGGAATTCGAGAAACATCCTATTTGGTGGGGTCCGTGGGTAAGCTTTAAAATTGGGTCTTAGATGGCAAGTGAACAACGGTTATAACATTCTCCTCTGGTCAGACACCTGGTTTCCATCGTCCATCTTAGCCGATCTAGCAGTGATGATATAAATCTTCAATCTTCTGGATTTGGCACTTAAATGCTCTAGTGAATTGTCTTTTCCTCTGAAATCTTAATCTTTGGAATGAAAATCTGGTGAGAGAAGTACTTCCCTTCTAGAAGCCATCCTTACTTATATCACTATTTGGCTTTCCAGATAGACTCATTTGGAGTGATACTGGAATGAGCATTTCACTTTAGTTTCTGCATACCAGCTCTTAATCAGGGAATTGCGAACTCTTTTATGTTCCCTTGCTCTCTCATGCATAGTCCCTCGCTTTCACCCTCCATTAGCCATGATTGGTCTTCTTCCATGTGGACCTTTGGAAACTTAAATTACCTCATAACTGCTTGTTCTCTCTCTGACAAGTGTGCACCAACTTCCTCTCCTGAGGACTTAGGAGAACGTTTGTCTTCTAGGAGATGTAGAGGGGATCCTTCACTTTTCCAACAGATGGAAGGCTCTAAAGATCTTACGGCTATGGCTTCTCCTTGGTAGTTTGATTTTCGTTTCTTGGCTGACTCCATTCACCGTTGTAATTTTTCTTTAGTTCAGGATGGAGTTGTGAAGAGAGCTATTTCTACGGAAACTTTTGCTGCAGCTTTCTCACAAACTCATCCCAAACCTCACTTCTCTTTTCCTTCTGATACCGGATAAGTCTTGAAGTAGAGATCAAACCCAAGCATTGAAGCCGCTGCTGTCATTTTGATTCAATTTCGGCATGGTGTAGAGTTTAGACAAGCTCTTTCAAGTAATTTTCAGCATAGTATCTGTATGTTTTGTTATTTGTTCTAATTCGAATTTTGGTTGCTTTAGTTTACGTGGTTAGTATTTCTTCCGGGTAAATATGTTACTTATTCTACTGTGCTTTGTTGTCAATGAAGTTTTTATGTTTCTGAAGATAGATATGTACAACTGTTGTACTTAATCATGAATTTTGAAACCAAGTGAGATAAAATCACAGGGTAATGAGTATGATATCATGTTTTCATTGTGTTCACACCAAATTTACATAGGAACCTTACTAAATGAACAAATCATATTATCAACATGGGACTCATGGTGAGCAACGTATCGATTTGCACGGTCCAATCCACCAAGATATGATATCAGGTTTTCATTGTGTTCACAACGAATTTACACAGGAACCTTACTAAATGAACAAATCATATGATCAACATAGGACTCATGGTGAGCAACATATCCATTTGCACGGTCCAATCCACCGAGATAAGCTTAGCCCAACATAATCTACATGATTATTCCACGAGAAATACACTATCTCTCTAGCAATAAGTTTGTCGCAACAACCAATTAATAGTACAACAGTTGGTGTTGATAGAGAATTTCTTTATATAGATCCAAAGCGCGATGATGTGGATTGTGGCTTTTGTTGTTCTTTCATTTCTAATTAAAACAAAAACCTTAGTTATTCACAATTTCAAAAATTAACACCACCACCATAAGTTTTCTACGAAAATATAAACCTAAAACAAATTATTTTCTTGAGTGAGTAGTAGTAAGTATTCTTACACAGGAAGCAGAGCATCGGGGATGGACTCAACTGCTGACACAAGTCTGGAGTGATGAGAGAGAGGGGTTAATTATAAATGAGCACTACAACTGATGATGAAAATTGAAAAAAAAAAAAATGCCAAGCGAGACAGGGCTGATAAACGAACTGAAAGAGTTGATTGTTCAAGCTTGGTTTGAAAACTTAATGAGCTTTAAAATATGTTTGAGTTTGGCTTGTTTATGAGACGAACCAATTTCAAACAAGCTTTAATCGAGCCAATCACCAACTGAACTCATGTAGTTTGAATTTTTTAAACAGCACATGACATAAGTCGAATGAGCCAAGCGGTAATATGATCGATATTGGTTTAAGCTTAACGAGCTTCAAAAAGATGTTCAAGCTTTTATTTGTCATGTTACAAACCGATCTCAAACAAGCTTTTAGCGAATGAAAACGAGCTCAAACTCAAGTGGTTTGTTTATCGGCCCTACAAGCAGACAAAGTAATTAAGTACTGTATAACTTAGTGATCTTGGTTTGTTTTGCCCTAATAAGATAATAAATTACCACACACACACAAAAAAAAACCTTACTCTTTGCAAACAATAGATGATTCCCCCAATGTTTCAAGCTCCTCCAGCTCTTCCTGAATGATTTGGATTTGCTGATGAAGTTGGGCAACTGCAGCTACCATTCGATGTTTCCCCATGAAACTGGGACTTGCTGTTTCTTTTGGAATAGCAGCAGCCCTAACGGTAATTGCTGCTGCTGCTGCTGCATCTTGCACTGTGGTACTCTCTCCTCCTCCCGATTGTAATGATGGTGAAAGTTGTGGTCGTTGCTCCTCATCACCTCCTTCCGTAACTGGTTCCATCGGATTGGAGACCCAATAAAGGCAAGCAGATCTAGAGAGAGAGAGAAAGACAGGGAAAGGCAACAATTAAAAGTTGATGTCAAGCAGCAGCACACTCACACACACACACAGAGACCAAGAATCAGGAAGAAAATGGTTGAACTGCACCGTGCAATTGCCACTTTCTGTGCGCGAAGGGAAAATTATTCAATACTCGTGGTGTATACTTCCTCATCTCACATAACATGTGAGGTCCACGCAGAATCCATATGTAGGCTCCACATATTATGTGAGGGGAGGGAGTATACACCGGAAGTACTCAATAATTACCTGTGCACAAGCTGGGTTCACTTTAATGTCGGCGACTGCACCGCGTAGTTGCCATTTTCAAGGCACAGGTTGAGTTTATTGTAATGATTGGAACTGTTTATTTTGTAGTGCTTGTCAAGAATTGTTTCCGCTTTAACAATCACGGAAATCGGATGCCGATCAACACCTGTTTAGAATGAATACGTGTTTTATAAAATGGGTTCGGCCACGCCAAATCAAATACATCATACATTTTCTTACAACAGGTAAATTCATGTGAAACTAGCATTAATGTGCATCCGATTTTTATAATTTTTGGCATGGTCAACAGTTTTGATTTTTAAAATGAATCCAACATGTGCCCAGAAAGTGGCTGACTGCATGATGCACTCCCCAACGAGAAGCCATCTTCAGTAAGAGAATGAGCAGAGGGGAGTGATTTTTGCATATCCTTCCATCCAAATAAAAAATGCTAGAAAAGGATCCCAGAAGTACGTGAGATGTTGTATTTGGTATTTTGTTTGAATTATTGTGTATGTAACACTTTTGCATCCAAATACCTTGACTACAATTCTATAAGAGCATCTCCAATTAAACATCCTCTATTTTTTCCATTTTAGATGATCAAATTAATATTTGCATAATTAAAAAGTGAATATAGAGGATTTTACTATCCATATAAACTCCAATCACAATCCTCTATCTCACTTTCCGCTTGACCAAAAAAAGAAATCCTCTATATCTCTATATTCAAACTCTATTTCAAATACTTTCTCACTCTTCCTCCCATCATTTTTTCAACTCACTCAAAATTTAATATTGTTTGCATTGTATATTCAAAAAACAATTTTAGAGGATCGTCCAAAACTTTTTTCCATCTACATAATATGGGAGAGCTGTTTTTGAATCCGTATATTTTGGACCCTAGGATCGGTACATATATTTTTTCTACAGCTGAGATCTACGGGTAGATAAGCTAATGATATATTTGGAAAGAATAAATATTTGGGAGAAGCATAAAAGGAAACCTAAATGAGGGTACAAATCTTCCACTGACTTTTATCTAAAGGTATACAACAACATACCTTTAATACAGCAACATACCTCATATAGATTCTAAATCCATATCTATACTATAGTAAACTTTGGTTTCCCTGACTTTCCCATATGCTGTGTGTCACGCCCCGTCCCGGATAGCACCTGAGTGGTCCATCGTGGTACGATGCGTGACGAGCAACCTGACATCCACAATTATAGTCCAACAAATACCCTAAACTGAGATCTAAACCACATCATTTTCCCTTTAATATTTCAAGGATCTACACCAACTACAACATAGCACAGCGGAGGTCTGAACAAGTTAAAACTGAATATGAACAACTGCGATATACACCAAACTGTACAAACACTAGCTACCGGTCAGGAGACAAAACTCCTTCAGACCTACTGGTCATCCACCATTATCATTGCTAGCGACTTTGGCCACACTGCCCGACCATTTACTGTTAAACATCACACATGGCCACAATTGCCACAATTCAATATGAACGGCATATAAACCACAGTTCAACGACACAACGGTTCCAAATAAAGAACATCTATGTAACCAACACTCACAGTGGTTTCCAAAAAGGAATGTACAACTATGGTTTCGGCACCTCCAATGTGCCCGTATCTGCACCTGAAATTTGTTTTCATGTTAGCGTTTCATCCATCAATCAAAACAATCCTCTCAATGCTTTTCTTTAAAAAAATACACACTTATGGTCCTACATGCAGCAAATAAAACCAGTTTTCTTTTGCGCTTGGAACTCAGTTTCAGCATCTCAGGGTCCAATTCCAGCATTTAGGCCCAATTTCCAGCACTTAGAGCTTAGTTTCAGCAAATCAAAGTCAATTTCCAGCATATAACCATCAAAATACTGCACTTAAATACAGTTCCAGCACTTAGAGATCACAGTCTACACATATATCCTACACCTAAGCTACACTTTTCAGTGCTTAGTTCTCAGGTTCAACATGTAACAGCACTTGAACACTCAATTATAATGACTAAGTTACCAAAATCAACTATTAATATTAAATTCTATTGCTTCTAATCACAAATTTCAGTTCCAATAGGAAAAAGCAACAAAGAAAAGTCCTAATTAGGGTGCTAAAACCCTACTGATTCCAAAACCCCAAAATAACTCAATTCATGAACTTGTAAATTGATTACCGTACAAAGAGATAAGGAGTTACCAAGATTAATGTTTCAATCCCCCTTCCTTCCTGCCGCTCTCTCTATCGTTTTCTCCCTTCCCCTCTCTCTCTCTCTCTCTCTCAAACAGTGATGATAAGAACGTATAAGACTTACCTAGGAAAATTATCCAGTGTGGACATCTCCACTAAATCCTCTTTTGTTTTATATGAATGTATGAAACACAAACGGCACACATGCACACATCAGAAATTCACACTTTGGCCCTTTAAGTTATTAAAGTATAACATTATAGCACCTCAAATATGAAGGGTGTTACACTGTGATTGTGTTTTTATTCGGCACCCAGGGCTGAGATTGACTTTGGGGTATGATCTACTCCCTAAACAATGACCTCTCACATTCCAAAATCTATTTCTCCACCCGTTTTCTTTTATAGCTAGCGAATAGGTGTTTGGAGCTATCCCTATGTAATATATATTCTTTGAATGCGTGTTTAAAAAAACTCTAAAACTTATGTAAATAGATGTTTGGATCTATCCCTCTGCAAGATTGGCAATGCATTTTTAAGATAGAATGACATAGAGGACTAACTAAATGAAAAATAAAACTAGCCTGCTTTCATTGCTTAAAGCATACTTAAATTGGACTAGACAGAGCAAACAATTCTTAAGCCTTATTTCATAATTCGGTTAAGTCACATGTGACCAATATTACGTCATGACTGTTTGTGAAATGGTATCCTTTATGTGATCACTACATGTTTGGTAAAAAGCCTCAACGAACAATCAAATTTGACTGAGTATTCTTAGTCCTTAATTAAAGGGTTAGTCTAGGCATCCAAGTCATTGACTTTTATAGTTTTATAGTATTTTTTTTCCTCTGTTACCTTTCTTATATTATCTTTTTGCAATTTCCGGAGCAAAAGAACAGGTGTCTGCTTCTGCAATGCATTATTAGCTGGGTTCCCATTACCTAAAAACCAAATCTCTCCAATATTATGTGCAGATGGTAAGGGTAAGTAGTTTATGGGTACGTAATTTGAAAGTGGGGGTTGGAGCTTAGGGATTAATGATATTTGAATTCAATAGAATTGTGTGATTTAGTTATTGAGTAGACCTATTTTTTTCCCTTTCTAGAAGATTGTAGGCATCAAACTTTCACGCAAGCTAAGGACCAAAATTTAATTTGAGGGGATACAAACCCAGGTAAAGGAAAAAAAAGTTTCAGCTTGAATTCTATTCTTTTTGTAATCATATCATAGTTGTTTATGTGTTCCTTTTGTTAGATTTCAGTTTCATTTAATTCGTTTTCTCCTTTTTGTATTAACTATTATGGGTGGTGCTTCTCCTCTTTTTACCAGTTCTCGGCTTCATATTTGGGTTTTTTTTTGGGTCTATTTACAGTTGGTAATCGTTGATTGTTGTGGTGGATGGGCATGTCGACGAGGCATTTCACTTGTGGGGTGATTGAATATGCATACCCAAGATAGGTATGATTTTAGTTTGGTCCTGTTCTAAAATTAGCTTCGGAAAATTGTACGTGCTATAGTTTGGTGCATTGTTGTAACTCTGATTTTTTTTTTCTAGGTGTAAGTGATCTTGAGTTACTGTTTTGTTTAAGTGGTTTGAATGTGTTACGTTTATGTAGCCAAGTAGTGCTGTCAATCTTAAGTAAGAATAGAAAATGAACCTCTTGGTGAAGGGAGGGCCTAGCGTAACGGTAAAGTTGCTCCATTGTGACTTGGAGGTCACGGGTTTGAGTCGCAAAAACAGTCTCTCTATTTGCAGGGGCAAAGCTACGTACATCAACTCTTCCCCAGACCTAGCAATGGGAGGAGCCTCGTGCATTCGGTTTGCCCTTTTTAGAAAATGGACCTTTTGGTGACCTTATCATACCCATCTTGATAAATTACATTTCAAACTTTTGATTTGATCTCTTCTTTTGTGATTTGTTGGGACTCTAAGACTAGAAGTGTGGTATTAGAAACAATAGGGTTGGATCTGCTGAAACAAATTGATTTTTATTGGTTTCAAAATTTTTGACATGTTTCGTATCTTATAGTTGCTGTAGTAATTTAGTTGTGCATAATGATTTTTGTTTTGCATTACTTATATGCATTTATGGCCCATTATTTGCAGCGATTTTCAGGGAGGATCCTTAGAACTATCCTCATGTCAAAGCATTTATAAAATGCAATGGGTAACAGGTAAGGACACATTTAGAAAAAATTGCTACTCATATACTCATTTGCTCTCCTCCCATATCACCATGAGCATTTTATAGTCTGATGTAGTGAAACCGAGTTAGACGAGTCATTCCTTTTCCAATTACGATTGGTTGTTATATAGGTTAGGGGTTGCACTATAATCACCCATTCTTTAAGGGTACATTTCAACGTGGTTATACTTTCATGTCTTTTATTTTAGACTTGCTAATTTGAAGAGATTTCTTTATCATGGATGACATTATGAATTTTGTCCATGGATGACATCCGTTTTTTATAGGTTGCATCAGCTAACCAGTAACAGATACCAAGTTCGTTGGAGTATGAAGCTTAGAAAGTCTACAACTTTGTTATCAGTGATCAATTCAATTAAAATTACATTGCATTTCCTTACGCCACAACCTCGCCTTCAAATATAAGGTTGAAAACCCCAAGCGTAGGGCTAGATTGTCGATAGCATAATAACTGGAAAGTTTGGGATCGTAACCACAAAGAATAAAAAATAGCTTAATCGGATTGTAAATTTTATATGGTGGATTTCGGCGTTTAAGACGGCCAACTTGGTTTTGCTTTAAACGGTGAAATTAGTAAGGAAAAAGGTTAGAAATGAGCTTTATAAACTAAACGAGGCAAGTGTAGGGATTGTCTTTCCCTTGACTTAGGCCGTTATCGGTTCTCAATTATAACTCAAGCGAGAGACATGACCGCTTGTTCACACTCGGAAGATTTAGCTTTAAAAAACTATGTTTAACAAAAGATTTGATTATTCGGAACTAAACCAACTTATTTTTGCTAATGTATCTAACACGTAGGAGGCCATGAGCCCTCCGTATGTTGCTTGTCAAATCGCTTGACTAAACGACATATCAAGGAGTTAACACCCCTCACTTAGACCAAAATGGCTAGGTTTATTTAGGTTTATTTAATTCCGAAAACCATGATTTTAAGTCCAAAGGTTTAAGAACCAAATAACCACCAAGTCATTGGGAAAGAGTAGCCCGAGACTTAGCCAAATAACTATTCACACCTAGCTAAAAGACTAGAAAGTAAGCAAGAAATGATAAACATATTTAACCGACGAAAACGAAAATAAACTTGATATTAAAGAGAATCTAGTCCGTAGCTACAATATTAACAAACAAGAAAATAACATACGACGATTACTTTAAGGAGTTCTTGAAAGAAATGACTAGAAAGCTTGAAGAACAAAGCTATGGAAAATTAACTAGGAAGAAAGACTTAAGGGAAAATGACGGCTCAGGACGTGTTTTGATAATTAGTATCTGCCAAGGACATGCTGAGAACATTTGTTAATACTGAAAATGTCCTTGGCGGGTATTAGTATCAAAACACGTCAATAGCCGTCATTTTCCCAAGACTTAAAGCATAAATATCTACATCATGAGATAAAGTGGAGAGAATGATATTTATTCATGTCCACTTCTCTGTCCACGAATATCTAGAAGCATACTAAAAGTAGAAAATATTCTATAAGTGGAAAGTCCAAAAAGTAGCAAAAATCTGCTGAAAAAGATCACCGTATTGATATGGCCAAAATGCTTGTATCGATACAGAACTCCTACGACACTTTTTCCAATCTCTCTGTTTCGTTATGGTATAATATGGCAAAAATGACTGTATCACTACCACGCTATTATGGCAGATTTTGGTCGAACTTCGTGAGCTCGCTCCGGATACTCAAGAACTCGAATTTGGGTGTTCCTTGGACCGTTGGAAAGCTCGTTGAGTCTACTTTCTAACCCAAGTAGTTTGGATCCAAGATCATTTGTACATCAAAAAATATGGCGATTCTGTAACGCCCCAATTTTCGGAAACGTTAAGTAAATACTAAAAGGCCAATTTCTCAAAAGATAAATCCGATTTACTACGTCAGACGATCCAAAAGTATACGTCACAATATTACAACCATATCGAATTAAATTTTAAAGTTTTTGAACAAGTCAAAATATTACACTTTCCAAATTTAAACATTTAAGCTTTCAAAATCAAAGATCAATCCTCTGGCAGAGCATCTAAGCGTACGGCAACCAGGTTTCCTCGCCTCCGTCCGTAGCGGGGTTGAAGTCGGATTGTTCGAATGGCACTTCCGTTCTGTCTTCGGTACCTGGCGTTCGAGTTACCAGGGCAACATAGTACTGTGAGCGATGACGCTCAATAGCCAAAACCCACCCGAACCCATAACTTACACATAGCAAGATAAGGAAAGCAATGCAAATAATTAATGGCGCCTGATTTCAATTACTATTCTTTAACTTATGTGAAATCTAGGACCTCACCTTGAGATCGATCCTACCCTTAACCTCCAGCGTAAGGCAACCCAGTGTGATTCAGACAGCTCCTTGTTGTGTCCCGCTGATAGCTACCAAATTATTTACTCGGATCTACAGTCGACGCAACCACACAAGGAAGGAACTAAATTTGTTCTCGCAGCCAATCACCACTGTGCCCTACCTAGGGTTACGTTTCTCAAACAACCTGGGCCCCTGTTAGCACCCATTAACACAAGACTGGGCCCCTGTTAGCACCCATCTTAAAATCATAACTCAATCACCTTCCGATTTTATCCTTTACTTATCAACGTCTAGATGATCCTCTAATCGTATACCACCCCGTGATTCTAAGTCCGTTCTAAGTTTTCGGAATCATGCATGTCCACAGTTAACAGAAATTAAGCAAAAGACAAATTAACATTATGTTTCACAAAGATTAATAGCCACGATCACATATCAATCACAAGACCAGAACAAGACTAACTATAGATCTAGATGTTCTAGCCATTTAACTGTATCCAAAAGAAGCATACCAACTCCCCCACTCTTTTATAATTAAAAAAAAATGGAAGTAGATTACTGATCAATAACCCCTTTTCTTTTCTTTTTTTTTTTTTCCGGAAAATACTAATCGACCACTTTGTTAATTCCAACATATGTGGACAGTAAAATATCTATCAACTAGTGAATAACATTACCTGATTCACAAACCAGCTTTTACCCCAAACACAATTCATCTTTTCTTTACTAATTACTCCACGGTTTTCTCCTTATTTTCTTTTTTCCTTTTTCGTTCTACTCCGTTTGTTCCGAAAATAAAATACATACGTACAACATTCAAATCTCTACATTATCCAACTATAGACAAATATATTTAGGGGGATAAGTTTTAACTACCTCTCTTCCCGAAGAATAAGCGGTGATTTGAAGAAAAAGAAACGGAGCGTAATGGCGGTTCGGATTGTGTTGGACCGAAATTGGATGGTCCAAGTTACAGAAATTATAAAGAAGGTATGGTGGACTTTGTAGATGGCAGGAAGTGTTGGAAAAGATAGTAGTGTTCACTTCTTTAATCTCTCTTTCTCTGGAAAAATCAAAGAAGAAAAGTGGACTGAATACTCTTTTTTTTTTTTCACTCTCTCTGTTGCCAAAAAGGAGGAAGTGGGAAATGGAGAGCAATATAGAGGTGTGATTAGCAAGCATTAGGAAGAAGTCTCATGGGTAATTTAATGTCTGAGTTTGGCATTAGTTTAGTGGTTAAAGGAATGTGTTTAGGTGGTGTGTTGGGCTCCCATTGGTTGGAGGAAAAGAAGTGCCAAAAATGGAGGGGTAATTTTTGATGGAGGGATATTTGATGGATGGATGGCTTGATGATGGGAGGAGGTGATTATCCATGGGGTTTTCTTCTTCTTTCTTTTTTTTTTTTCTTTTCGGGAGGAGATGGTCATAGAGATGGGTTTAGTTGGCTGGAAGTGATTAGAGTTAGGATAAAATGATGCAGTGTACACATTCGCACACAATAAAGAATTTACTCACCCGCAAGCATGCGCGCACAATCGATTATTGAATAAAGTTTTGTGTGACGACATAAATAAATTTTTTTCTAGCAAAATAATTGTTTTTCTTTTGATAGTTAGTATTATTTATAAAAAAAATATACCGGGTCTTTACAGATTCTACCATCAGTTGGTTGAAAAATGAACAGCTTTGGTAAAATTCTCACATCTCCTTCAATTTCCTTGACCCTTGGGCGACCTGAGCAACCTTCAAACCATCTCTTCATGACCTTTTGGGCACCACAATGGGGTGGCACATGGCCTTGAGCACTTGGTTGCACCCGAAGCAATCATTGGCGTTCAAACGCGCCTTATTCACACTGCAAAATCGCTATAAAGACTAAATAAACGCAAGTTAAAACGATACAAAATAAGACTAGTCGAACCAAATATCTATAATATTGGGTGCTCACCAGCATTATGTTTTGCCTTTTTCCCTTGATTTTACTAAACTTGATGAAGAAAAGTTAGATGTTGCTATATTATCATTAAATTCAATTACTGGTTTTGTATTCTTACATTCTGAAGCTTGATTTATTTTTAAATTCATAAAGTGAATTTTGTGATAACAATTGGGTTTTGCCAGTTGTGATCAGTAGTTGGTAGCGTGGCCAACACACTATGAATTTAAATGGCTAGCGATAAGTGCCTTTAGACATGAGCTCTACAATTGTTAGTTTGTTTATGTGTGGATTCAATGTTAACTAGTGAATATTCTTGAGCAAATGTTTTTTGCGTAGTTCGAATTTCACGAATGGTGCCTTGGCTTTCAAGACGTTAGAGGAACAAAACTAGATAATTTGTTGAATACCGATTTCAAGCAGGCACGGGTATGCACTAGTATTCTATATATGAAGGATGAAACTCAATCCTCCATATATCTCAATCCTTCAAAGCGATATATGATGGAAAAGAGATGGAAGCGTAGCCTGCTCCCACTCATGTTTATCAATACTGTAATAACTCCAATTTTTAGTAAATAAAAATTTCATTAAATATTTAAAATTCTTTAATTAATTCTTGGATTGCTTTATAAATTCCATTTTACTTTCTAATAGTCCGTCATAATTAATTTCAATCTTCGTAAAACTAAATTACTACGCATCGGGCTATCTAGCCATTTTCTAAAGACAAGTGAGCGTATACACACACACACACACACTTGTATATTTACTTGGTGACAAAAAAATTAATTTATAAAATTATATTTCTCGGCTAGAAATCCTACTTGGCAAGTCTAGTTAATTCCTAACTAACTAGTTGGGCTAATCCAATTACTTTTCAAGGCTAGTTTCATCTAATTGAACCTTATGACTCTTATGAACCCTCTTAATTCCTAAGTGAACCTTTTCACCCACCCTTGAACCGTATGAACCTTTTCAACCATAGACTAGGAAATCATTGCACTTTTATGACTAGTCATTTCAAGATTTTATTACTCATCATTACTTCTTCCAAGAATATCTTGTCTCATCATTACTTCTTTACCCATTGAATAATAGTTCATAGGGTAATTTTTATCCTTTGAGTAATAGAAATAAGACTTCCTATTATCTAGAAAATAGTGCTACCATGGACTTGTCTAATTAAGACCAAGACCAAGACCAAGTTTATTTTTTCAAACAACCATAATTATGTATTGTCACATCAAAAAGGCCATGATTCATCATCATATCTTTTTCTTCCATAAGTTAAGCCTTGTATAGTGTTGTCTTGTCCAAAGTCCATAATTCATCATCATTCCTTCTTGCATGGTGTTGTCAGATCACATGCAAGCTTTGACCAAATAGAGAGAGAGAATTTGAATGGAGAGAGGGAGATAGATGGGAGGGAGAGTTGTGCTAGCAACCCATCATTCCTAGTTAGTCATCAATCTTGCCCTAACTTGTAAGACTTGCTATAATCCAATGAGTACCTAGATTTGACAAGATAAGTCATTAGAATCTTTCATCATGACCTAGACTTGACTTAGACTTGAAATGACAAGAGAAGGGAAGACCATGCCTTGTAATGAGTGAGATTTGACTCATCATTGACGCAAAAAAAACAAGGAAGGAGAGGGGGGTGTTTCGGCCATAAGAGAGGGAAGGAGAGCTTTACCTTTTGCCTATAAATAGAACTTCACTCTTGCCTTCTAACTCACACCTTCAAGCATTCCCCACCTTCTCTCTAGAAATTCTAAAGTGTTCTTGCTCTTTCTTGAAGTTCTAGTATTTCTTAAGTTCTTATTGAGTTTTTCAAGAAACTCATTCAAAATCGCCACTACACCACCACCCGACCACCCTCTTGGTGGGACCCGAAATACTTATTGAGCCAAATTGGAGTGTCTACAGTCAATAGTTTCATAATTCATTTTAGTTGTGTTAAAAATGAGTTTCTTCGTGTCTTTAGGCACGAGCAAACCCTAGTTCTCTACTACTCCCCCTCAAGCTGGAACAGAGAGGTAACATGCACAACTTAAAAACCAACTAATGGAAAAAAGAACGAGTTAATGGCTTCATAAGAATATCACTTAACCAATTTGAGCAAACATGCAAAGTAAAAATGTACTTGTGCAACAACGAACTCTAAATAATGTAACAATAAACTTTAATATGCTTTGTGTAACGCCCCGAATTTTGGGAACGTTAAATAGATAATTTTATTGAAAATCTAAATAAAGTCCAACTCGTTATTATAGCATAACTCCTGTAAGAGTACATTTATTACACAAAGGGAGGGGAACTAAGGTTCCTATCTATAGCTCCGCCTGCTCTTCCATCCTAGCTAGCTCCTCGGCTCCGAAAGCCTCCAAGGTGTACAGCTCACTCTGATCATCTACAAAGTTTGACACATTATACCAGCGTTGCCACCAGTATAATATATCAGGGTCACCAAAGGTAACACCATGAGCTACTAGAGCTCGGTAGAATAATCACATACCCGCTAACCCATAAATTACAAACAATAGGTCATAGAATTGACATGCCAATCAGAAATTTCAAATAGCACATGCATACTTAACAATGACACATCCACATTCGCTATGTGACTAACATTGGTGTCTGTGATATCTGTGTTTCTCCTACGGGACTCATTGTAGACCGTGTCTCATTTTCATTTACCAAATCAACATTTCGAAAAGCACTTTTTAAACGTGTTGCCAATGAAACTACCACGTCCGGCTCCATTGGCAACACACACACAATGGGCTACCAAGTCCGGCCACATTGTGGTTTCCAAATCCATACACACAATGGGCTACCACGTCCGGCCATATTGCGATTTTCATAATTCACATAATGGGCTACCAAGTCCGGCAACATTGCGGTTTTCAAATTCATACGCACAATGGGCTACCACGTCCGGCTACATTGCGATTTTCATAATTCACACAATGGGCTACTAAGTCCGGCCACATTGTGGTTTCCAAATCCATACACACAATGGGCTACCACGTTCGGCCACATTGCGGTTTTCATAATTCACATAATGGGCTATCACGTCCGGCCATATTGTGATTTTTCTTGGCTCCTCTCCATGGATAACCAAGACACACCTCCAATGAGACTACCACGTCCGGTCCCATTGGCAACACACACCACACAATGAGCTACCACGTCTGGTTACATTGCGGTTTCAAAACATTAATCTTGTCCTAGGGTCATGTTTCTACTTTCTCGATTTTTGTATCTCGTTTTCATGCAAGACTCCGCGGTAGGACTTTTCATGTAAGTTATCATAAGTCATTCATTGTAATCTTGAAACTAAACTAGTAAGATCATTGAGCTCTATATTACTTTATCATGCCAAAGTTCACAAAATCACATTTATTACACAACGTAAAGCATAGTGTCACATGGACGGACACCTTTGGAGTGGAAACCACTTATGCTTTATCACACATCAAACAAGTAATCAAAGTAATCACATATACATGCTCATAACCATCCTTAAGATCAAAATACGAATACTTCCATTCAAGTTTATATTTCCAAAATCCGTTCTTTATTCCTTTTTGGGAAGTTCAAAACAACATATGTTTTTCCGGAAAATAAAGTTGAGTTATTCAATATAGTCATATTTCTTTTCAAGCCTTTAGTAAAACACTTTTCAAGTTCTCATGCATTTCAAACAATACAAATAATATACACATTTTTATTTATACTTTGAGATAGTAAGTACGGAAAATCTACTTATACTTAGAGTTAGAGTTTAAGGATAATCTACATGATCATACGAATTTTTTATATTTAGGATTAATGAGTAAGGAAATCTACCGTTCTTCTTGGCGGTAGGGCTATGGAAAAGTAAGTCGACTATCGGACGAAGTGACTTCCTACGATAAGCTTCCGGTAGTTTCGAAAGAGAAAGGTTTCTCTCGAAACTACCTCTTGGCTAAACTACTAAATTTTTTTGGATCGAAAGGGTGGTCGAGTGATGGATTAGTGGTGGCCTTGGATGAGTTTCTTGAAGAACTCAAGAACAAAGGAAGAACAAGCAAGAACAAAGCAAAAACACAAGGATTTCTAGAGAGAGAAGTTGAAGGGTGAAGGTGTGAGTTGAATGGCAAGTGAGGGGTCCTATTTATAGAAAAACATTGGCTCCCTCTCTCTCTCATATGGCCGGCCCTGTCTCTTTCTCCCATGGATTTGTTCAATGGTCTGGTCCAATCAAGCCTTCCAAGCATGCCATGACTTGTCTTTTCCATTTTTAGGCTTAAGGCTATATAAGGCAAACAGGATATTAAGCTTTTTAGGTAAATCCTAGGTAATTATAGTTTGGGATGCAAGACTTACAAGTCTAATGATTCTAAAGGAGTAGACTTTCCATGTTTAGTCAATCCTAGGCTAGGTTGTAGTCAAAATCTAGGGTGATTAAGGGCTAGGTTCTAGGATGATTGAAGGCTAGATTTTGTGTCTAAAGTAATCTAGGGATGGGTTGTCAAGTTGTAATTAGGCTTAAGGCTAATGGGGTAGCTTGTGTAAGTGTACAAACACAAGCACACACCTCACTCTTTCTCTCTCACTCTCGGCCTCTCTCTCTCTCTTCCTAGTACTATATATATATATATATATATATAGCTACATATGTACACTTAGGTATTAAGTAGTCTAATTAGGCCTAAGAAAGGAAAATGATGAGTGTAAGGCTTTCAAGTGTAATCTATTGACCATTGGTTAAGGCTTTCCTAGAAGGGCTATATATGCATATAGATATGATTATGGTAGGCTCATTTACATATAGCCATGTGTAAGTAGTCTTGCTAAGCCTATGGAAAGGGTAATGATTATGGTGAGGCTTTCAATGACAAAAACATTGTCCAACGATTAATACTTTTCCTAGAAAGTGTATATATGTACATAGTCATGATTAGGGTAGGCTATTATATACATACATACATACATACATACAGTTAGGATCTCCTCCGGGATTCCGAATGGAGAGGCTGGTGCGGGATTCCCATCTCAACCGTTGGATTAGATCCAACGGCTGTTGTTTTAAAGAGCCAACACGCGGATCCTAGTCGGGTTAAATCGTTCTCGCGGGTCACAGGTATGGGAACTGGGTCCTTATTTCCCCTTTCTTTCCTGTTTCAAATGCAAACAGAAGAGAGAGAAAGTGAAGCGACGAACGAAACCGATTTGGCAATTTCGACGAAGAACAAGATCAAAGCAAACCCACACCAAGTATGTCTCTCTCTCGAATCTCTGGCTCGTATGTCTCTCTCGATTGGTCTCAAAATTTCTCGCAAATTTGGGTTTTGAACTGTTCGACGAAGAATGATTTCGACGAAGAACAAGATCTAAGCAAACCCACACTAGGTCTCTTTCTCTCTCTCTCTCTCTCTCTCCCTCTCTCTCCCTCTTTGAACCTGTATTTTTTTGTAGGTAGGGTTTGTGACATTGGGTTAGAGTTTGTCACATTACTAATATTGGGGATAATTTGGCGATCTTGTTTCCTGAATTTTTAGTCTGGAATATTCCAATATTGTGTTGTCTAGCTTATACCTATTTTTTTTTGGATTGGTTTTATATGCTTCTTCTTCGCGAACACAAGAGAACACCACAAGTCTGGCTTTGATGTTCTTCTTCTTCGTTCTTCGTCACACTAGGCTTAATTCTTTGTGGTTCCAAAAAAAAACCCCGTACGTGTAGGGTTCGAGACCCGTTCGAAATCAGCAAAACCAGAAATTACGGTTTCCCATTTCTGCAGAAATTATGATTTTTTTTTTGACAATTGATAAAAGAAATGTGCAATGAATCAGTAAGGTTCCTTGAAAACAAATGCTGGACTAAAAAAATTCTGAAAAGTGGGGATGGAGCCAGGTGTTCCCCAACATCTTTCACAGAAGTAGTTTTGCTAAACTTTTTATATATGTCTGGTCCGCATGACAGTTGAATGGCATGTAAAGCCAATGCATTTTTTGTTGTCCAGTCCTCATAACCATCTGCATCTTTCGGTGGTTGAGATGTGATTTTCCTTTACACAAATTTGAAGTAGTTTTGTCTTTTGGTGGTTAGAATGTAGTCTTTGGATGATATACAATTACTCTCACCGTCACTTTTTCAACCTTATGAGGAGTCTGCTAATTCATCCGAAGTAGTTTACACTCCTAAAGTTAAAAACGAAGTGATACCAAAAATTACACAATAATTTAAAAGCGTAGATGATGCTAAGAATTTTTACAACGATTATGCATTCGAAGCTGGTTTTAGTATTCGAATCCATTCTAGCAAGACGGATAAGGATGGTCAAACCATTAGGAAAGAGTTTGTTTGTTCCAAAGAAAGGGAGAGTAAAGCTTCTGAGGCCACTCAACGACAGCGCGGTATAAGTAGGGAGAAATGTGGTGCAAAATTGACAGTCATTAAAAATCGGTTAGGTGAAGGGTTTGTTGTCATCCAATTTTTGGAGGGGCATAGCCACCCTCTTACGACGCCAAGAAAGAGGCATTTCTTGAGATGTCATCGTCGAGTGTCAGTTGCACAGAAAGCGTTAACGCAACAACTAGCAGCTGCAAATGTGTCAACCAACCAACAAATGACTGTTTTAGAGTTGCAAAAATATTGGATGTTTATAAAGAGATATTTATAATTCTCGAAGGGATACGAGGAAATATTTAGATGGACATGACACAAACCTGTTGAAAGAGTATTTTGAGACTGAAAAAGATAAGGATCCAGGTTTTACGTATACAATCGAGGAAGATGATGAGCGCATGATGACTCATTGTTTTTGGGCCGATGATACCTCTAGGAAATCATACCAGTATTTCGGGGATGTGGTGGTGTTCGATACTACATACTACACAAATAAATATTCCTTGATATTTGCACCTTTATTAGAGGTTAACCACCACGGGCAGACGACATTTTTTGGGTGTGCATTCTTAAGCGATGAAAAAATTGAATCCTTTGAATGGCTTTTCAAAGAATTCTTGAAAGTGATGCCTGGACCACCACCCAAAATGATCATAACTGATCAAGATCCGGCAATGACAAAAGCAATTGCCAATGCTCTCCCGAATACGTTTCATAGATATTGCATTTGGCACATTGTTAGTAAATTTTTTGAGAAATTAGGTGCATTGGCATATAAACAACATTATGAGGAGTCCAAAAAGTGTATTTGGAATTCTGAGAGCCCTAATGAGTTTGACGCAACATGGGCATATGTTGTAGGAAAATCGAAGATGTCTAGCAATCCATGGTTGTAGTATATGTATGAGATTCGTGACAGATGGGTTCCTGCATATACGAAACACATTTTCTCTGCCCATATGACAAATAGTCAAAGAGCTGAAATATCTCATTCATTCTTCAAGAGATATGTCTGAAGAAAATTCAATGTTTGATTTTGTGATACGGTTCGATAGGGCACTTGCACGTATTCAACATAATGAATTGGATTTGGACCACAAGGATATAAATGAGAGGCCCGTCTTGAAAACCACGTGTTTGATGGAAAAAAGAATGAGTGAATTATACATACTTCATGCATTTAGGAAATTTCAGGATGAACTATTTCAAGTTGGTGCCTATGTGGTTAAGAAATTTCATGAGGATGAATATCGTTTTGTGTGGAAGGTTCAGAGGGAAGAAATGGAAGATTCGTGAAGTCGTGAGGTTTCAGTAGACAACTCATCCAATCATATGAGTTGCAGTTGTAAAATGTTTGAATTCGATGGTTGTCCATGCCGGCACATGTTGGCGTATTTATTCACAATGCAGCTTAAGGAACTCCTTTCTAAATACATCTTGCAGAGGTGGACAAAAACTGCAAAATCAGGTAGAGTTATGGATAATTTGGGCAGTAATGTTACAGAAATATGTGGTAGTTCAATTTTTGTAAGGCAACAGGGTCTCTTTCAACTTGCTTATACAGTTATTGATGACACTATATTAGATGAAGAAGGAACTGAAGTTGTGCGAGAAGCTTTGCTATCTAGTCAAAAGAAGATTGTATTGATGAGGAGTTATTGCCAAGATGGTACAACGAGTTCTATCCAATTGCCTATTTCTCTCGGAAGCCAACATGGGTTGAAAGAATCACTTAAAACTAGGGTAAAGGGTTGTCGTAAGCGTTTGAAAGGGGAAAAAGAGAAGGCCATCAAGAAAAATAGGAAATATCATGGTTGTGGTTAACGGGGCAATCACATAACAAAAGAAATTGTCCAATGCTTATGAACATGTAAGTGTATGTTAATATGTAATTTGAATTGTTTATACACGGATCATATTTTAATTGATGTCTTTATTTGTTCAGGTCTTCACAGGATGTTAGGTTGGATGATGACGATGACGACAACGATGACTTTGACGTTGAATGTAAGTATTTTCTAAGTGAAATATGCACTTCAAATAGATATTGACTATGTTTATGCATGATTTGAATGCTAATTTTATTTGTGTTTCAGGAACTACATGGGTTTGCAGATATAGAGATGAAATTAGGATGGCATATAGAGACATAGAGGTTGTGATGATGCATGTTGTTGGTAATGGACTTTAACTAGACTTTTTTGTTGGAAGATCTTAGACTTTTAATGGTGGATAATGCATGTAGTTGGTAGTGGCATTTGGATAATTTTGGACCGGATAAGTTTGTTGGTTTTGTCTATTGAAATTCTCATTTTTTGAAAGTCTGTAGTTAACTGGACTTGTGATTTCTTTTGTATTACAATTGGGCTTAGTTAATGTAATGTAATGGTGTCTTCAACATTTGTAGTAACACTATGATCTGAGTCTGTTCTGTTAGTGGATTGAATTGAGTTATGTTTTATGGCTGCATTGTTCTAGTGTTTCTACGGTAGTCCAGCAGTGTTTAGAGTGGGCTATATTTCTGCTGCTGTAGTTCGGTTAATCCAGCAGCTGCTGATGTTTTGGTTCTCAATATATGGGTTGTTGTTTGCTGCTGCTGCTGTTCAAGTGTTTCTGCTGCTAGTGTTAGACCACCACTATTCAGAGCAGTCCCATTTACTAAGGGAACCCCAGCGACCCATACATTATATCAGATGACAAACAATACATAGATAAGTCATCAATAGATTATAGATGAACTTTCACAGGTCTGGCACTTTGCCAAGTAGTGAAATTCTGATGATTTTGATGCCGTGAGGCAAAATAAGTGAAATTCTGCTAAATTTGTTTTAAACTATTCAAGGACTATTTTAGTTTCAAAGGCAAGGACATCCAGTTGCACCACTCTCAGTATTGTTTACCTATTTGTTCGGTGTGTATTGTCTCTAGGGGGAGTTTTCCATTATTTTGCATTCTCATCAGGATTCAAAATGCAAGATTAAGGAAAAACTAATGTACGTATCGAAAAACCAAAGCAAAGAAGATATGTTGAAACCAAACTATTTTTTAATCTGGGTTTTACTAGCTACATTACCACACTTAACCAAAGCTACATTAATCAATTTAAAATACTTAAAGCTCTAACTTATTAGAGCATTAGTATAGAAAAAATCTTGCCAAGGCTACTGAAATTCATTCCCTTCAAGAAACACAACCACCAAGGTGGCTTCCAAGCAAATATTAATTGAGATTGTTTTGGAATATTGTCATTACATTCATATGAACTAAGGCAGGTATTTCATGTTCCTCATGTCGGAACAGTTTCAGCGTTCTTCGTGAACCACACAACAATGCATAAAACTAATAACATAATCAAACACTTTGTTTTGTAGTCAAACACTTTAGCTTCAACTTCTTGTAATTTCTTTCGCAGCTTCTCGTTCTTTCTTGTAAGTTCTTCCACCTCCTTCCTTAAAACTTGATTATCTCTTCTCAAGTCTGAAATTTCCCTCTCCATATTCTTGTTCTCAGCTTGCAACATTTGTTTTTCGGTGTCTATTTCAGGGTTAATCCAGTAGAAGAAACCACATGCATTAGGTAGCTGGATAATTTAAAAAAAAACGGACATCAGTTTTTAATGGATGAAATAAATAATAAATA
>CM033794.1:29804543-29829543 GCA_019656835.1 Rhododendron ovatum | reverse complement strand
ACAAAAATATAATATTACTACCTTATAGTTTACACAACCTAGAAATCTTCTTCCCCAATTAGCTTCTATCTTTGAAGTTCTTATAGGTGATGGTATTCCACATTTGCAAGGAGGGCCTTCAATTATGCTATTGAAATGGGAATGAAAAGAAGAAGAAGATATCTTTGTACTGCAAAACAAATATTTGATTTACTAACATACAATGATTATTATTAGTGTGGTTTCCAGTATAAGCAAACTAAACAAGTGGGACATGGAAGCATTTCCAGTATTTACAAAGTTGAATACGATAATAATGTGATTAGAATGGAGTACAATAAAAACTTGACATTGCCACCATTATGGCAGTCTCAGAGCAAGAAAAAAACAGGTAAAAGCTAGACAACACAATATTAGAATATTCCAGACTAAAAATTCAGGAACCAAGCAGCAGTAGGGTTTCATTCCCCTCCGAAAAATCACTAGGTAGAAATACAGAAAATAAAATGACAAACGCTCATAGCTATATCTCCATTCTTGCATTCAAAAAAATGGTCCAAAAAAATCAACAAAATGTTTTTTTTTTGGAAAAATCGAACCCCCTAATTAGGGCTTCAAATCGATAGAAACCCAAAAAAATACAGGTTCGGGGGTGAAACATGATTTTCAACAAATGTAGCAGCTTTGATATCATAACCTAGAAATCTTCTTCCCCAATTAGCCTCTATCTTTGAAGTTCTTATAGGTGATGGTATTCCACATTTACAAGGAGGGCCTTCAATTATGCTATTGAAATGGGAATGAAAAGAAGAAGAAGATATCTTTGTACTGCAAAACAAATATTTGATTTACTAACATACAATGATTATTATTAGTGTGGTTTCCAGTATAAGCAAACTAAACAAGTGGGACATGGAAGCATTTCCAGTATTTACAAAGTTGAATACGATAATAATGTGATTAGAATGGAGTACAATAAAAACTTGACATTGCCACCATTATGGCAGTCTCAGAGCAAGAAAAAAACAGGTAAAAGCTAGACAACACAATATTGGAATATTCCAGACTAAAAATTCAGGAACCAAGCAGCAGTAGGGTTTCATTCCCCTCCGAAAAATCACTAGGTAGAAATACAGAAAATAAAATGACAAACACTCATAGCTATATCTCCATTCTTGCATTCAAAAAAATGGTCCAAAAAAATCAACAAAATGTTTTTTTTTTGGAAAAATCGAACCCCTTAATTAGGGCTTCAAATCGATAGAAACCCAAAAAAATACAGGTTCGGGGGTGAAACATGATTTTCAACAAATGTAGCAGCTTTGATATCATATGAACAATTTTTAAGTTTGATTAGAATTTGACGGCAAAAATTAAATTCCCGACTATATGCAAAAATTCTTCGTACAGGCGGCATTAATACAGGTTCGGAGAGAGAGAGAGAGAGAGAGAGAGAGAGAGAGAGACCTGGAGTGGGTTTGTTTCGATCTTATTCTTCGTCGAAATTGTTCTTCTTCAAACCATTCAAAACCCTAATTTATGAGAAATTTTGAGATCGAGAGAGAGAGATACAAGCCAGAGATTTGAGAGAGAGACATACCTAGTGTGGGTTTACTTCGATCTTATTCTTCGTCGAAATCGTCCGTCGTCTTCATCGAAATCACCAAATCAGCTTCATTCGTCGCTTCACTTTCTCTCTCTTCTGTTTGCGTTTGAAACAAGAAAGAAAGGGGAAATAAGGACCCGGTTCCCATACCCATGACCCGCGAAAATGATTTAACCCGACTAGGATCCGCGTGCTGGCTTTTTAAAACGACAGCCGTTGGATCTAATCCAACGGCTTAGATGGGAATCCCGCACTAGCCTCTCCATCCAGGATCCCGGAGGAGATCCTAACTCTGTGTGTGTGTGTGTGTGTGTGTGTGTGTGTGTGTGTGTGTATAAATATGCCTAGAAAAATCTAGGAAATGTTACTTATAGGTCAATAATAGGTTCAAGGCTATTACTTATGGAAGAAAAGATATGATGATGAATCATGGCCTTTTTGATGTGATAATACATAATCATGGTTGTTTGGAAGAACAAGCTTGGTCTTGGTCTTGATTAGACAAGTCCATGGTAGCACTATTTTCTAAACAATAAGAAGTCTTATTTTTATTACTCAAAGGATAAAAATTATCCTACAAACTATTATTCAATGGGGGGTAGTCCTATGGTACAGACCCCTTATTAAGGGTTGTACCATACGCATCATGATTTTAAACCCTTGGATTTCAAAGTAAATAATCCAAACCACCCATTTATTGAACCAATTAATAAAATAAAAAAATGGCTTAGCAAGTAGCAGGTTGTTCTCTCTTCCTTGACTTTCTCTCCCTCTCCCTCATGTGTAAAATACTACAAATTATATAACATAACCACAATTGTTATGACAACACAAAAAATTGACACTTTCTTACCACAATGTGTCGTACCAAAAGAAATCGATCAAAAGATACTAGATATAAGACCAAAATATATTGTTGCACAATCAATAATTATTATACTCAAACAAAATACATGTCTAAAATATCACAAATTAAATATTGTATAACTTAACATCCTAACAGTCTTGATCGATCATTTTAAAAATACACTCACTAACGATATTTAGATTGTACAGTCAATTTATATTTGGTATGAAACCTAGTCCTCTATTGTAGTTGAATGTAATGTAGCCATGCGACCGTGACACAATAATGACGATCAAATTCGTTGAATTTTTTATGTTTGTTGATTAAGTCACCTACGTAATTTTTTGTCTCAATCAAGTTTAGGAAGCTCCATCATCAGCACGCAAATTGAATAATAGAATGATATTTTCCATCCAATTAAGTGTTTAGCTATAAGCCATCAACTTCATTCTTGATACGAATGACCTAATTAATATTATGTAAAAGATAAACGATTTTGATAAAATAAAAAAAAATAAAAAAACACCTTACTTGGCGCTCAGATGGTGCATTATTATATTTTAATATTGTATTAAAATTGAACGATGAGATTTGTTGAAGTATGAAACTTCAAGGACTAACTATGTGATTTATTCTAAAAAATAACAACATTCTTTTAAAAAAAAAATAGGAACGAAGGGTTTAAGACTTGAACCCCAGATCTTTTAGATAAATGTCCAAACTCCAACACCTTATCACTATGAATTTGTAATTCTAAAGGCTATTAATTATATAATAAGAATTTGAAAAATTAGTGTAGAGGGAATCGAAAATTAAGACAATATGGTGGAAATTTTAAAATTTGAAAAAATAATGTGGCGGGAATTGAAAATAATTAGTAGTATTGTATTTTGTCAATTATAACTATCGTTTACTGAACATTCCGATTGAATTTTTTTTATACGACACGTTGTGGGTATGAAAACGCCAATTTATGGTGTTGTCATAATAAATTTGGTTATATTACTGAATTTGTGGTATGGTATTTTGCTAATAATAACTATCGTTAACTGAGCATTTCAATTGAATTTTTTTATACGATACGTTGTGGGTATAAAAACGTTAATTTATGGTGTTGTCATAACAAATTTGGTTATATTACTGAATTTAAGGTATGATATTTTGTTGATTGTAACTACCGTTAATTGAATATTCTGATTGAATTTTTTTATACGACACATTGTTGATATGAAAACGTCAATTTATGGTGTTGTCATAATAAATTTGGTTATATTACTAAATTTGTGGTATTTTAGACATGTGTTATTACGGAATATTTTAATTAATTTCATTTGGTACGATACATTGTGGTAAGAAAACGTCAATTTATGATATTGTCATAACAATTATGGTTTGTTATAAAATTTGTGGTATTTAAATATGTTTTCTTTTGATATAACACGTTGTATTAAGAAAATGACAATTTTAGGTGGTCATAATAATTGTGGTTATTTTCTAAAATTTGTGGCATTTTACAAATATTTTTGGCTTGGGTATAACAATTGTTGATTCTGGTACGACATATTTTGATTTTGTTACGGAATATCATACGAGTCAAAAAAATTTGGTACGATTCATTGTGGTAAGATAATGCCAATTTATGGTATTGTTATAACATTTGTGGGTAACATTATTTAATTTTTGATATTGTACGCATATATTTGGTTATGGTACAAGTATTATGAATTTCAGTACGAATAATTATGGTTACATAATAACAATATTTTTTAATTATGGGTAACCTGCTAATGACCTGTTCAACAGGTAAATTTTAATGTACAAGTCATAACTAGAATCATAAATATGCATTAGAAAACCAAAAATTGGCATAATAAAAATCACAAATTGTCATAATTTAGGCATACGGTATACCCTATGTACCATAACTTCCTTCTTCAATGGGTAAAGAGGTAATGATGAGAAAAGATATTCTTAGAAGAAGTAATGATGAGTAATAAAGTCTTGAAATGACTAATCATGAAAGTGAAATGATTTCCTAGTCTAAGATTGAAAAGGTTCAACTAAGGTATAGAAAGGTTTATTAAGTTCATCTAAGGTTAGGAGAATGTAACTAAGTTGAATGGATACTTAGGTTTTTCTAACTAATCAGTTGAAAACTAATTCTACTTGTCAAGTAGGATTTCTAGCCAAGAAATATAATTTTAAGATTTTATTTTACTTACTAGGAAAATATACAAGTGCTTTTATAACATACTCGTTTTTAGAAAATGACTAAATTGTTCGGGACGAAAAGATATAATTTTATAAGTCTCAAATCTAATTATGACGGATTATTAGAAATTTTAAAAGAAATTTCCAAGTAATTAAAAAAAATTCAAATATTTAACAAAATTTTTATTTTTCAAAAATCAGGGTCGTTACACTTTGTGTGCTCATGCAAAATGCTATTTTTTTTCATAAAAAGTAGAACGGTCTTGTTAATCCATTCACTAGGTAAAGGCTAATGCACAAATAATTCCAAACAATTTTGGATATCGATACATATCTCACGAATATTTAATCCACTTTTATAAATATCAATACACATTTTGTGGATATCAATGTACTTTTTACTTGTTGCTCTTACGAATATTACACTTTTACAAATATGAATATACATATTTTGTAGATATCAATGTACCTTTTTACCTAGAGGAAATTATATTAAACCCCTTTGAACTATCACCTGGTGACACTTTGTCCCCCTTAACTTTAATTTAAACACTTAACCTCATTGAACTATTCATAATTGGAATTCCTTTGACTCTATTAACAGATCGAATGAAGTTACATAATTACCCTTACCTAAAATCTGTAGGTGTGTGTGTGTGTGTGTACACACACACACACACACACAGAGTTGGTTTCAAGTCGGGTCTCCCGGATGGGAGCTTTGGTCCGAACCTCGTGTGTAAGCTGTTGGATCTGGGAACTAAAACTCCATCTCGCGGGTAAAACAAGAGGACGGGACGGGTATTTTGGATTACCCACGCTCGGATCCACCCCCTTTCCCATTTCGCGTAGAGAGACAGACGTGTAGAGAGAGAGAGAGAGAAGAGGCGATTTCCAGAACGGCGACAAAGAGGCGATTGAAGAACGACGGCCACTCGAGGTACCTTCTCTCTCTGTCTTTCGATCTCGAACTCCATCGATTTTTAAGGTTTCAATGAAATCGAACAGTTTGGGTTTCTTTGCTTCGAACAGTGTAGGTTTCTCTCGATTTCTCCTTCACCACTGATTTTGATTAGGGCACGTGATCACCATGTCGCTGATTTTGCGGAAATTGGCTTTTTTTATTGAATGCGAAATTAGGACTTGTTTGGGGATCTGATTTTGATTATGCTTTGGGACAAAAAACGTGGAGATTTAGGTGAGTTGAGAGTGTGTAAAATGTTATTTTATTTTATTTTTTAGCATAAAGGGCTAGCATTTCCAAATCGTTCACAACAAAATCGTCAATATATTCATGTGTTGAGACTTATAACCAGTTTTGGTGGAATTTTTGAACTTGAGCTCTCAACAATTATTTTGCAACAAGTGAATTTGCAAACTTACCCAGTTAATTTGGTGCTACAACAAAGTTCAATTTACATTTAACTCTCTCAATCCTAACATTTTTTTAGTATGAGTTTCTTGCATTTCTTTGAAAACTCTCAGAGTTCACCAACTCACATTTCAGAGTTAACTCATATGAAGTTTGAATGCTTTATTGATTGTCTTGTGACATAGCCTCTTATTTTGTGTATTGGTGGATGCACTAGTTGAATGTTTGATGTGGTTTGTCTTTGAGTAGGGAACTATAATTAAATAGAAATAGGTTTGTTCATTGGGATTGGGCATGGATGAGCCTCCTTTTCCCCTTTAACTATGCTAATTCTTGAATGATCATTTTGTCACCTATTTTGTGCTTTGAAGATTTTTGATTTGTTGGATTCTGTAGCTTTTTTCTCCCACTTGGTACAGATGCTATGGCAGAATAATTAGTTATGGTTTGATTCACAACAATTACCTTTCAAATAGAAGTTTACTTTTGAATTTTGTAGAATGTGCCCTATGACTTTGTCCCTTCAAAGCAAGCCCTTGGATGAGCATGTGGAGTCACAAGACCAATTATTTGGTTTGGGGAGATGAATAACAAGAATTTGAAGTTTATCAATGAGAAGAAGTTGATGGACTCAAAGCTCAAAATGATGGCCAAAAGGGAAAAATAGTTTTACGTCACTTTGGTTTGGGATTTTGTGGCTATTGCGATTTCTGTTTATTTGTTAATTTGGAACATGTAATGACGGAGGACATATGAGCTAGTAAAGTACTCTTAAGTCTCAAAACTTGAAATCTGGAATCATGCTTTTTTAGCTATTCTCATTTTTACTGTGAATGTTAATATAAGCTTGCAGCAGAGAAGAGAGAGGACTTGCTCCTAAGTTAGTTTTTTGCGAGTAAAGACCACAGAAAATACAATGGTTTGATGAAAAAATGGAGCCAAAAAATGGTTGCCCAATGGTGCTCTTTGGAACAGCAAAAATTGAGCAGCAAAAATGGAGCCAAAACTTGCTGCTATTGACGTTTTTAAAACTTCACAAATCCAATTTTTGGAACAATGACACTGTCTATTGCCTTGCCATTTCCTTTTTGGCCACCAGATACATACATACACATTAAAGGAAGGAAATTACTAAACCCAACATACAAACCACTATTAAATGCCGAACTTAAAGTACAAAACACAGTTTAATGTCATTACACATTTCACACTAAAGAATCTGCAAACCGCAATCTCAATTCTACAAGCGTGCTAGGCAGATAAGTTAAGTTACAACTCCACAATCTCAATTCCAGTGAGGAACCTCTCACTTCCTTGAAGCAAATTTACCAAAAGTAGTTAAGTTACAATATGAAGCAAGCTACAAAAACATAAAATTCATCCCCTTTATATCTCTCTCATACAGATTTTCAAGAACCAAAACCCTTCAACATTACAAGAGGCAAAGTGACAAGCATGCAGGAAACAAGTTCAGCCATTCAAAAAAACAATGAAACTAGTCTGCTTTTCCAGCGAGTAACCCATACCTAATGCAGTTATCTTTCCAAAATAAATTACAAATCACACCAAATGTATCTAAATTACAGTTTGTCGATCTTCCAAATGTTCAAATACAACCTCTCTATTGCCTTGTCATTCCTCCATCTCTATCTCCGCACGTCACCATCTTGTGAACCTCGCATTTTCCCATCCTGAAACACAACGAACTCATAATATGAAGAAAGCTACAAAAATAAAGAGAACAATTATATTCATAAAAATAGTCAATTACATCCAGCCCCCCTTTTTTTATACACACTTACATTCATCATCATTGTTGGACACCACGTCGTCGTCATCATTCAACCTAATATGTTGCGAAGAGCTAAGAAAAAAAGACAACAAGTAAAACTTAAACAAGTAAACAATTAAATTGAAATTATAAATGAACAAAGTTAGATGCATAGACAATTAAACAATTAAATTGGTGAACTCTGAGAGTTTTCCAAGAAATGCAAGAAACTCATACTAAGAAAATGTTAGGATCGAGAGAGTTGAATGTAAATTGAACTTTATCGTGGCACCGAATTAATTGGGTAAGTTTGCAATGTTTTACCCTCGAGATGGAGTTTTTTTCCCCAGCCGTTGGATTAGATCCAATGGCTTACATGCAAGGTCCAAACCAAAGCTCCGATCCAGGAGACTTGACTTGAAACCAACTATGTGTGTGTGTGTGTATATATACATACACACACACATATACATACATACACACACATATATTTCTGGCAAGATTTTCCTTCATGGTCACCACAAAAAGCCCAACCTCCGAATCTTACCATATTCTCAGCTACCTTCTCTTGTTCCCCTGCAACCACAGACCCACCCACCACCTATCCACGACTGGGTCACCCACCTCTTCTCCACCCCTACCCACCCATCCAAGTCAATGACATAATCGGCCTCTCCCACAGTGTCTGCACCGCTGACCCCGTCGTTGTTGACCACCTCCTCCGCTCCAATTTCTCCAACATACAGAGCACCATATGTCAAGAAGTCAACAACAAAGAATTCCGGTACCAATTTGGGCATCCAAACAGCCATCGCCATCCCCTCATCACCAAAGTCTGGTGGTCAATCGACGATCATTGAAACCTTCGAGGCCTTTGAGAAGTCTATAGCAAAGCAAATCAGAGCCTAATTTGTTGACCATCGGAATTGTCGACGAAATTATGTTCATAGAATTCTGACGGCTTCGGACACTATCCTTTCCGGCCTCGAAAATGTCTTGTGGAGATAGAACCAAAAGAAAATGTAAAGCAGTAGCAACTAACTGTGCCAATTACACTAAGACAGAACTAGAATGGATATATGCATATTTTGGTCTTTACCCCATAAGATATTTTCGAAACGTGTTGTGAACTTTACCATTGGTGCGCTCTCTTTCTCTCTCGCAAACACAAGCCCATCTTCCACAGAAAATCTGCAACTTGTAGGAGAGGACTATCCAACTCTGCCTAGCTGTTTGAGAGAGAGAGAGAGAGAGAGAGAGAGAGAGAGAGAGAGAGAAAGGTTGTCTGGTATGGATAGAAGAGAGAGAGAGGGTGTGAGAAGGGGAAAAGACAATAATGTCTCTATCCTCCAAATAAGTGAACATGTGACTTACATGTGCTCATTTCCATCTAAATCCGAACGGAATGCTAACGGAAGTGAGCTAGAAATGGATTCCTAGTAGTTAAAGGAGGTTAAATGTCCAATTTAACAGCTCTTTTGGATGGAGGGGTGAGAGAAGAAAAGAAAGGAGAGTGGTCTCCCTTATTAGTGAGAGAAGAAAAGAAAGGGTTGTGTTTTCTCACCACCCCAACCAAACAATCGTGAGAAATTTCTCAGGGCAATTTCCGGCAACGGGAACGGTCTCCGGCGAAGCTCCGGCGACCAAGATCTCTCAACTCCCGCGACCAAACACACTGTCTCCCATCTCCGGCAACCAAAGGGGGTGTCTGTCTCTCAACCCCGGTGACTGCACATCACTCCGTGGCCCGCACACACTCTTCTCTTACGGAATCGCACCAAATCGGTGAGAAACGAAAATGGGGGTGTGCGGGGTTCTCGTCTCCCTCCCTTTCTCACCCTCTCTCGCCTGCTACACCATCCAAATACCAGAGGTGTTCCTCTCTCCCTCAAACTCCTTTCTTTTCTCGCGAAGTCGCTCCATCCAAAGGAGGTGTAATAGTTAAAGGAGGTTAAGTGTCTCCTAGTGTTAATTAAAAGAGGTTAACTGTAATTTACTCCTTTACCTATTATCCTCCGCCTTCCTGGCGTGGGTTAGAATTTTGTGAAAGTCGAAACGATAATGGGCCGGGTATGGATTTGGGTCGACTGCTGTTATCTAGGGCTCGTGTACTTCTATCACTTGACCCAGAAACCAAAGCTAGCTGGTCCAACTGGCCATGGCAGCTGCGGTAGCAGCAAGGAAGCTCCTCCTCCTTCGCCCCCAATTTTCTCACCCATCACTGAAAACCTTCTCTAATCGTCATTCTATTCTTTCTGCTGCTACCAATTTCTCAACTCCTACCCGTTCCACCGCCACTACTTCCTCCGCTTCTACCAGTATTCGCAATTGCAATAGCAAACGGAAGAAAGTCAAGGAAAATATCAGAATCAAGGAAGCTGCTGCTGCGGTGGTGAAGAGGCGAACGCGGTCGGACAAGGAGTTCGACGAGGATGCTGTTCTGAGGTACGGAGACAGCGCCACCCATATCCCCGTCATGCTCGGCGAGGTCCTCGACGTCTTCGCTTCGCTCCAGCTTCGTTCCTTCGTCGATTGTACCCTTGGCGCCGCCGGACACTCCTCTGCAGTTAGTACTTTTTTCTCGTTTCTCATTCCCCACCCCATTTGGTTTCTTCTTTTCTAGTTGGGTCTCGCTAACCACCGCAACGCATGGCGGGCGGTGGATAATGTGCACGAATAACATACAAATTTACGCTTTTTCGCAAAAATGATACTCCATTCGTCTCAATTTTTTTACCCATTACAGGAATTCTTGCTTTTTACTATTGACTAAAAGTTTTTGAGTTGAAAAGTGTTTAAATTTTCACAAATACCCTTTTGCTTGGTTTTGAGTTAAACCTTAGTATTTCCTTCACCTTAAAACCAAAGGGGAAAAATTGAAACTTTGGCCTTTTGGTGGTTCCTAATTTTGGAAAATTGCAAACAATTTGGGACGGCTAAAATGGAAATGTAAACAAACAAAATGGGACGGAGGTAGTACATTTTTATGCGCATACAATGGCAAGCATGTTAGGTGTGTCAGCGCTTCACAGCTTATGCTATTGCTAGAAAAGCTAATTCTTTTGTATGTTGTGTTTTTCTTATGGCATGTTTTGTTAATTTGATTTTTTGCGGTCATTGGCCAACTAGTCAGTGATATCACAACTGGATGGCTGTCCTTATCGCGAGATGTGATTGTTCAATAAGTCGCTTTATAGTCATGTTTACGGCACTTAAATTCAACATCTATTGATTCTGCTACATACTTTTCTTTCACTTTGCTACATTACTGAACTAGCAAAAGTCCACCGAAAAGTACAAGCATGGTTATGGATGTGGAATTGATGTCCAAGTTGTGTCTTGTGTTGGTTAATCTCTTCTGTCATTGTTGTCTTCACCTAGTTTCTTTTTAACTAGCATCGGGCATGTGCTTCGCATCTGCTCAATACCAGTCGTCATAAGATATTAAAAACACTCACCCTACGCATGATCATATCGGACTAAAAAGGATGTAATCATTGTCTGCAATTGATTTCCGTTGATATCATCGATCATCTCTTTACCATTAAGAGAAAGAAAGATTAAAAATAGAATTTTTTTGTAGCTGTAATCCAACATCACTTGTGATGTCCAGTGTCCACTAACATTGTCTGAAGCACCATAGACACTATTTTCTCTGTAATTATGATATTCTTGTGTGTATGAATATTATCATTGTTATGGATCATCTTTGTATATCAAAATAGTTCATTCTTTGTTTATTGTTTGTCGCTTCCATAGAGTTTGAAATTTCTGTTCGCCAAACAATCTATCGCATATTTAAATTTAAGCAACACTATATTTGTTTTTTAGTAAAACCAATCTTCTCCATCAGCATTGATGGCTTCCATCACTTTTTTTTTTAAATTTTACTTTGCCAGTACCTTATTAGAATGTTGTGGGTCAGCCTACCTCGTTAAATACTAAGTAAAAAGGTAGCGTTGTGGAAGGAACCAGGCGTGCACTGTGTGCAAGAACAACTGCAGGTTGAAGTGGTGAGGCGGTGGGCGGAGAGACCACATTTGGGTTTTTGTGATTTGGGTTAATGTTGATAAAAGCTTGAAAGAAGAGGGACACTCGTCTTTTAGTGTCTCTGCAGGAGATGCCTCCCACTGTTTCTTTTATATGTGGTGGTAGATTAACCATGTGTTTCTTCACTTTATCTTTCCCTCTTCTCTTTGATTGAAATTACCATTCACTTGTCTTTGAGTCCTGGTGACTAATTAGCCAATCACACTACAGCTGAATGGCTGCTATTCTGTGTGAGTGGTCAGTAAGCTCACCTACAGAAAGGTGTCAGTTGTCTTAAAAAGTGAATGGGTATTTGATTTCACTCATAGACTATTGACTACATTTGTATTATCAATGGTTATTCTCAAATAAATCATTCTCTTTTGCTGATTATGTTGAACTTAAAACAAGCGAAAGGTGATATCTTGACTTAGCAGAACAGTAGAAGCTAGTACAATTGGTTAAAGTAATGTAAAACTTAATGGGTTCTGGGTTTGAAAGGATAGGATGAAGGCACCGAACTTGTTGATGTAACCCAGTTGCATGCCTCAACTTGAATCTCACGAGTCACAGTAATTTCAGAAAAATAAGCTTCTGGGTTTGCTTCCGCCTTGAAGAGCAGTGGCTCTCGTGTTTTAAAAGCCTATAGAGAGAAAAAGGGTCGACCTTATTCTTTTCCTACCTACTCATATGGTGTAAAGTTGCTTATCAAGTTCCGCCCCCCGCTCATCTCTATCTCTCTCTGGATGCTTTTTTTTTTTGGGCCTCTCTTTTTCTCACTCTTACACAGTTGCTTTCTATTATAGAAAAGCAAACCCGGTCACTTAATGGGTCTTGGGTTTTGCAGGTCTACTATTTTTTCTGATGTTTCTAACTTTGGAATTCTTGCTTTAAATGACAGATAATTCAGGCGCATCCAGAAATGCGGCTATATGTTGGCCTGGATGTTGATCCTGTTGCATTTGACCAGGGTCAAGCCTTGATCAATACAATGTTGCTTAGTAATTCCTGTGGTTCAACTTCAGAACTGAAAGCACATACCTTTCTGAAGAATTATAGGGATATCAAGCATGTGCTGGATGAGGTTGATAAGACATTGTTGACCTCCAACGTTGATGGGATCTTAATGGACCTGGGAATGTCATCCATGCAGGTTTTGGTTTCTAAAACATCCATTCTTATTCTATTTCTTAGCACTTTACTTCATGACGGCAATGTTATTGCTTATTAATGCAATGATTACTTTTGTAGACTTCAATGCATTTTCCCCTCCACTCTTGTGATTCAATTTTAATATGGGGATGAAGGGCAACTCGTTTCTTTTTTTTTTCGGGACAAATCCAAATAGATAAGGAATAATGGACTAAAATTCGGGGTGGAGGGAGAATGAAAAAACTGGCACATCCCGTCAGTCCCTACTGTGCCCGTGTCCTCATTTTTTGAGAATTGCCCTGTCGCATGTCCGTGCTACATACAAATTAGTGCTGGCCACAAGCCGACAACACAGATTACTAATGCATATCCTATGTAGTCTAGATGTTCCAACTTCCACCGGTGTTAAATAATGTGGTTCCTTCTGATGTCTCCTCTATTGTTGTACAGGTAAATAATGCTGAAAGGGGATTCAGTGTTCTTAGTAATGGGCCTCTTGATATGCGGATGAATCCTCAGGTATTGTGAACCACAATTCTAGTTTTGCAAAATGTGAATTGAATCAGACTGGAGATCGTAAGATAGACAATGTTAAACAATTCTTATATATGACACATCATTAATTTTATGTAACGAGTCATATTAGGGAAGGCATCTGCCTTTATCACAGCAAATGCATGTCCAAAGCACCAACCATATTTCCAATTGAGGATAGGTTATTTCAGTGCTCTGATAATGGTAATGTATGCATGTCTTATTAAATATATTTCGCATAGATGGGTTAGTAGGACTTGCTTTTCTCCCCTATGTTTACTGTTATTTCTGACTCATTAACTTATTAAATCCTCCTGACAGTTGTTTTGTGTCCTCATGAAGTTTATTCTGACATAAATGTATCTTTTTTCCCTGTATTATATTGCTTCATTGTGATATAATTCCCTACTTTCTTCACTTAATTATATGTGTTCCGCCACTTGCTTGCAGCAGAACCTCTATACACCTCTCAATTAACTGATTTGAACAGGAATGTGACAGGCAAGTCTTAAAGCAGAAGACATACTAAATTCTTGGCCAGATAATGAAGTGGGGCGAATACTACGTGATTATGGGGAGGAAAGCAACTGGTATTCTCTTCAGAATAAGATTCTTAAGGCTCGTCTAAAGGGTGGATTGCACTCTACTGGTGATCTAGTACATCTTATTCAGGGTTCAACTTCCAGGTCAAAAGGTGGGCTTCCCTCTCTCTTTTTTTTTCCCAATTTTTTTAGTTTTTTGTTCTGCGATTGCCTGTATGTATTCGATCTAATATTGAGATACCTATTGCGGACACATTAAAACACCTCATGCTTTATGGGCATTGGATTTCAAGGTGGCTTTATTTTCTCGGCGTCCACTCTAGCGCTTTATTTCTGCCTCAACAAATCATTTTTTTTCCACAAGGGCTCATAATGTCTTTCTATGGGATTGCGGGTCAATTTATTAGCGCCTATTTGTGGTGCACAATTTTGTGGAATGGAGGTAGTGGTTATGATAGATTTGATCGAAAAGAAGGAATAGTGTCTTTTTTGTTGGGGATTTCCTGGAAAAAATTGTCATGTCTTCCTCCAATTTCTTATAAAAAATATTCAGTCCGTCAGAATAGAAGTTAAAGATGGTATTTAGTTATATGATTATACTGTAGGAAAATCTCGAATTTGGATCCCAAATAGATGGCTTAGTGTGAGCTTATCTATGCACTTATGCCTTTAGGCATTCTTTTTCTGAAATATTCGGTCTTTTGTGCTTCCTTTCTTGGGTCTCCAAGATCCTTTCGATGACTTCCTCCTTCAGAATTTCGAATAGTATTGTATTGAAGATCCTCTGTTTTCGATTATCTAATTTGTTCATTGACTTATTACATTTTAGTAAGTAAAATTATGAAAATTTGAAATTCTATCACGGTTAATTTGTTTTTGTCAAAATTTTCCTTTCTACCATTTTTGTGACATTGTTTCCATTTGTAATGTTTCATGTTGTTTGTCTTATCACTAAAATCCTAGGAAAATGTTAGTTTCAAGTAATATATAAAAGTTGTACACCTATTTATTATTGCCTCACTACGATATTTTGTTATTTCCGCTGTGTAATTTTCATATATATGCCCATATGTTTGCGATCTTCTTTAGTAATGTTTTCTATATTTGGGGACTTTCTTTTGTTATATTTTGGATATTAGGTTGTCAAATAGAGAACTTTCATTTTTATTGTTTGGTTTGGGAAAAAATTCAGAACTTCTGGCTCCGCCCTTGCTGCTTCTATTATACAGTAACAAATTGACGTGGATTATGAATATCTCTGTAAAACAGGAGGAAGGCAAGGCTGGATAAAGACAGCAATACGAGTATTTCAAGCTCTGCGGATAGCTGTTAATGATGAGCTCAACACGCTAAAAGAAACTCTTTATGCTTGTTTCGATTGCCTTGCACCTGGGGGCAGGCTTGCTGTGATCTCTTTTCACAGTTTGGAGGACAGAATAGTGAAACAGACATTTATCGACATTATTAACGATGGCAGAGGAGGTGGTGATGAAGACGACCAGAAATACGAAGGGGAGTCTGGGGTCCTCAATGAAGACAACGATGATGATAAAGAAGCATGGATTAGACGGAAAATACAAGGATCGAATGGAACAATCTTGACAAAGAGACCCATAACACCATCGGAAGAGGAAGAAAGATTGAACCGCCGGTGTAGGAGTGCTAAACTGAGGGTGATTCAGAAGCTTTGAAGAATTTTGTGTCTATATAAATCAAAACAGGAAACGGAAAACAAACACCTAAGAGAGATGTAGCCTATAACCAACCAACCAAATACATGTAATGTCCCTGAATCTGTGTCTGTTATTGATGATCATCATCATCATTCTTATTGTTATTTCTTGGATGACATCATTTTATTTGTTGGTTTCTTACCTTTGCCTCATGTAACAATAGCTTGTTGGCTCTTCTCCCTTGGAACTGTTCATCCCTGGGACCTTGAGGCTGTGTTTGGTTGGCAGATTTGAGGCTGTGTTTGGTTGGCAGATTTGAGGAGCGTTTTCCAATGTGATGAATTTCTATGATCCTTTACTGCTGCTTTTCCGCCCATAGACCTTCTACAAATCCAATAACCAGTTTGTTGATTGATTCAGCATTGTATGTTGGGAAAGAGTCTTTCCCAATGGTAAGTTGGGGGCCATAGTTGTGAAAGGCGCACCTAGGCCTGAGGTGCATCAAGGTGCAGGTGGTTGCCCAGACGAGGACGTGCAGGTGGGTGCCTGGAGGAGGAGGGCAGGAGATGACGAAGAGGCCCAGCTAAGGTGCACCAGGCGCGCTAAACAGGCGCAAGAGCGTCTTTGAAATCAGCGTGGATGCCTCAATTTTGGATCTCAACCATTGAAAGGGAAGCCAAACGGATCCTCCAAATAAGAAAACAAGGATTGAAATTCTAAATATAACGGCTTGCTTGAACTTTTCTATTGATATCATGCTTAAGGATGAGTTTGGACTTCCGTGTGTATCGAGCGTTTGAGCTTTGGTAGCACCTTTTTGTGATTGGGATGTTTTCATTCTTGGATGTTCTATGAGGTGTCTCATTGACTTTTTTGAATCTCGCGCTCTCTACTATTTGCAGGCATTCTCATGCAACTCGTCTCTTGTGGTGTGTAATGTATCTTGATTCATCTTTTGTGATGCTCCACAGTGGTATTGGGGCATGGATGCCCCATAAATATGAACCTTTGGATTGAAAAATGGATAAATCTCAACCATTAGATCAAAACCACTCACAAAAACAAGGTGATTTTATGATTTTTTCCGCAAGACTTACCACAAATCTATACTCCAACAGTTGAGGAAAAATGGGGCATGGATGCCCCAAAATCGGACTGGGGCATCGTAGCCGGATCCTCTTTTGTGCCAAATGTGAAGCTTTATCTACCCATTAGTGTTAGTATTATCTGTGACACTCATAGCAGAAGGCTTAGCATTAGTGTTGGACACACCAAGATTAGCAGGCATGTCCAACTTGTTTTCAATATTAGTAACTACTAAAGTAGTAATGCTTGTGCCATCTGAAAAATTACGTGGTAGGTCTTGGAACATTGCCACGTGTTGCCTAACACTCTTATTCACCACACATTTTGGGCTCATACACATTATATTAGGCCCACAAAAATATGTGATGAACAAAAGCTGTGGTGCCCCAAAGCCACTGAATGATTACTCGTACCATCCACCACAAACACTATTATTCCTTTCCACCACCAATAACGAAGACACCAACTGCAGTTGTACCAGGTTTATCCAAACACAAAGTAGGTTAGGATCAAAGAGAGAACATAAGACATAGGATTTTTTTATGAAATACTGACTTGATTCCATTTACAACGGGGAGAGTACCCCTTTTGTAGGCATAAAAGGGTCCTCCGGTTACATCATAAAGTCTTCCGCTTACATCATAGAACAGTGCAACCATTATTACAAGTTACTATTACGTAGGACTTTTTCGACAACTTTTGACTACTTTTACAGACTTTAGTTTACAGGACTTACATGCATTTATTACTAGTTTACAGACTTTCACCCCTCTGAAAGGGAATGAAATGACCGATATGGAACACACCTATTAATATTTCTGTACAACAGTACTCAACAGTAAATTCCAATAATTTTATCCTCTCCGGAAAGAGGACAATACTACCACACTTTATATTACAGTACATACCAATAATATGATACAACAACAAACAGTAAACACCAATTATTTTCACCATTGTCACTCTGGATCATCTGAACTACTTTCTTCATCTCTGTTAGTCAAGTGATATTGGGTCAAAAGATAACGAATATTTTGGCGCCATTCTTCCGGATAAGTATCATTGAATTTCCAGTTTGCAGATTCATAATGGAGGAGAGATGAGAGAACGTCTGCAAGTGTCAATCCATTAAGTGAACACAGTGTTTGAGTCATAACCAAATAATTTCCACTATGGATCTCAATGCTTGGAGACTCTTGATATGCCGAAAGGAACATAGAGTGATACTCCTTTCTCCAAGTGATAGAACCATCAGGATTAGGAAGACATATGTTGTTGCGAGTTGTCCAAAAAGCAAATTGGAGGTCTTCGTCTGGACCTGTGGTAACTTGTCTGATCTTCTGTTGCCAATATGGTATGTTTCCAAAAAGCAGAAGAAATTTCAAAAAGAAATCTTCTGGAGGTTGAACTTGATTGAACGCCGCATGAGCTAGATAAACCAAGACTGCTGATTTATTAAAACAGACACTTATAGTATACACATCGACTAAATACCATAAGAGGAGATATACTTCTTTTTTGAAATAAAAGACATTATGGTAAGACACTTCAAACTGGGTGAGAAAAGGATAGACAGGATGGAAGGGTAGACCTTTTATGGGACCTTCATCAAGACCATATTTGAAAATACAGAGGTGTTGAAGGTTTTGACACATTTGAACACACCTAAAAAGAAGGGTTAACTCTAAAATATGACACTGAAGGTGGATAGGAAAATTGACTGGATGAAAACAGGAAATCATGGGAAAGCAACTAGGAACAAAGGAATTTGGTTTTATTTTTGAAAACTGGTTGATTTCTTTTTTGAGCCTTGATAGAAAATCAGGGAGGACATTTGTTTTTCCTTTTATGTGAACAGCATCAAAACTCCAATTGGAAAACCAATTTGCCCATCTGAGTAGCTGTGCTTTTGGGAGGTGCTTCTGTTTGAACTTGAGCATGCTGGGAAAACTCACCATATCAGTCTCAATTAGGAAATGATGACTGATTAGATGAAATTCAAACTTCTCAATGCTCCTTCTGATTGCCAGAATTTCTTTGTAGGTACAGTGGTAATGAAGCTCTGCTGGAGAGAATGCACCACTCTTGTATCCACAAATTATGCCCTTTTGATATGTGTTTTCTTCCAAAAGAACTGCTCCCCAATATAAATCAGAGGCATCTGTTTGAAGGATTCTCTTTCCATCTGAAGGTATGGCTAATGGGGGAAGAGTTTTGGCCATGATTTTGAGGTCTTTTACAGCTTTGGTACAAAGGGCTGACCAATGAGGAGGGGTTTTCTTTAGTAGAGCTGAGAGAGGAGTTCGGTATTGGGCTAGGTTTGGAATAAAATCAGCCATATAGTTAACAATTCCAAGGAACTGTTGAACTTGTTTGACTGTGAGATTTTCATCTTAAAAATGGTCAAGTTGGGAGGCTATATGAGGCTGAAGGATATATTGACCTTTAGAGATATGCATCCCTAAAAAATCAATTTCTGGTTGAGCAAGAAATATTTTTTTCTCTGAGAGCATAATACCATGGGTTTGGACTAGGGAATGGAAAATTTGTAGTAGGACAACATGAGACTCAATATCTGGGGAAAAAAGTAGGATATCATCTATATAGACAAGGGCTGAGGATAGAATTGGAGCAAATACCCGAATCATGGCCTTTTGAAATAAGGATGGAGCTGTTTTCAATCCAAAAGGCATGACTAACCATTGGAAGTGGTGATCGGGAATGCAAAAATCAATTTTAGGGCGATCATCTGGATGGATGCCCAGCTGCCAAAAACCTGCTTTCAAGTCAAATTTTGAAAAAATTTGAGTTTTAGGCAAGTTTGCAAAAAGAACACTTCTTCGAGGAAGAGGGAATTTGTTATCCTGCAAAAAATGATTAACAGGCTGGTAGTTGATAACCAGACGAAACTTTCCTCTTGTATGCTCTGTTCTTTTGTTGACATAAAATGCTTCACATGCCCATTGAGAGGTTGTGGGCTCAATCAATCCTTCTGATTGAAGTTGCTAGAGCTCCTGTAGAGTAAGTTGATAGTATTCTGGGTTCATTCCATGATAGGTAGCTCTGGTGGGGTTGATGTCTTCATTTTTCTTAAAGGGAAGAGAAATGAAGAAATCTGGATTTTTTCAAAGTGAGTTGGAGCATTTGGTGAGGAACTGAGAATGAGATTCAGCACAGGAAGTTTGGATTATGGCTTCTTTGATGGTGGAGAAAGTTTCTATGGAAAAGAGATTTGGCTTAGTGGTCCAGGGTAACAAGTAGTTTTTGTATTTCAAACCTTTTTTGAGCCAGGAAACTTTGCTGAGATTTTGGAGAATATCAAAGCCTAACAATAAATCTTTTCCTGGGAGATCAGAACCATAGACTTGGTGTTTTATGGTGTATCCTGGGAAAAATTGAATGGAAACAGGCTTACTTATCAGAGTGATGACAAATGTTTTTCCATTGGCTGCTGTAAAGGGTATGAAGCAAGACTGCCAGTAAGACCTGGGAAGAATTGCTGGGTTAAGAATGGAGACTGTTGCACCAGTATCAAAGAAAGCGATAACTGGTATGGGTTTCTCATATTTTTCAAGATTTTGACCTTGGCTAAAGGTTGAGCCAGCATGATGTTAGAGAACCCAATTGTTTGGACTTCATAAGGGAATGAGTCAGGATCATCAGAAGAGTCACCTGATTCTGATGAAGAGTCGTCAAACGTGAAGGCAAAAACTACTTCATCTGTTGCTTCATCATTAATGGAAAATAGAGATTCAACATCGGCATCCTCAAGATCATCATCAATGAGAGCCAAAGAGTTTACCATTTTGTCTCTTGTTGCCTTATTTGGACACTGTTTTGCATAGTGTCCTTTCTTTCCGCATATGTAGCAGCGATCAGACTTTCGCTGCCCTCTGAACTTTTTCTTCTTGAAAAATTTTCATTTTTTTCAGCGTGAGAACCTGCCAGATTTTAGAAATTTTGAAAACTTGCCAGGAGATTGAAACTTCCATTTCTGAAAGTGTTTGGACTTCCGGTATGAAGGACAGCAAGTGCACTTCTTGTCTTTGTACTTTATAGATAAGTCTGGTCGGTCACATGCTTTGCCAAGAAGTTTTTCCTGTTCTTCAAGAGTTTTGAGGAATTTCTGGTGATTGCACAATTTTTTCAAGGCAATCAAAGAGTGCTGATAAATACCACCAAAAGATGTTGCATTTAACGTCAATCCTTTTGTCTGAAGTAATCTTGTTGTCTCATTTCCCAATGGTTCAGGAAGGGAATTGAGAAAAGCTTGCTTAAGGTTGACATCATCCATGCCGTTGAGAAGATAAAATCTCTGAGACATACGGTCATAATGAATCTCGAGATCTTTCCTTTTGAATGAACAGCACTTCATGCTGAGATATTCCTCTCGAACAAACTCTTTTGTGTTGTTGTGGTCACCAAGAAACTCAATATGCAAGACTGAGATGAATTGATCAAGGGTTGGCAATTGTTTTAGTTGTAGCTGTTGGTACTCACCCAGAGCTAAGTACCATTGACGTAAACGGCCAAGAAATTTTGCTGTACACTTAATAATGACATCACTAAGTGTAGCATTAGGAGAGAGCATAACAGCTGTGCACCAAGCATGAATCTCATAAAGTTTATCCAACCATTTTGATGGGGGAATGTTATCAAAGGAGAAACCTTGGGTATGGATATTGGAATGTGAGAAGGAATCAAAGGTTAGAATTTCTGGAGGCGGAGGTGTATCAAACTCAGGACCTTCTTCAATGATGGAATCTTCAACATGTTTCTCTGGGTTTTCAGGGTTCATCATGAAAACATGAGGAATTGGCATAGAGTTTGTGGATTCAGTATCTGAATCAAACTCAATGGTTGGTTCCGGAGATGGGGTTTCAGATATAGTGGCTAAGGTATGTAGGAGAGTGGAGATTGAATTTTTGGAAGGGTTAGAAGTTGGCTGAACCATTAACTGGGGTGATTTGGAGTTTGGATCAGATGGGTTAAGAGGAGTGGAGGTAGTTAGAGTAAAGGTCGATGTAGATGGTGGAGATGGAATTGTTGGAGGCCGGATAGGTTTTATCTGGGGCTTTGGGAAAGGAAGTTTTGGTGGAGATAGTCTTTTTGGTGGAGGAAGAAAAGCTGATGAGCTCCCAAAGATATTGGACTCACCAAATCCTGAAGTAGGATTTATAGGTAAGGGTTGAGACATTTGAGGATACCTAAACAAACTTTCTTGAGAGGAAGAATGAAACATGTCAAATGGGCTTTTTTGCTGAGAATATTGCTGAGCTTGAAGTGAGTGAAGCTGATTTTTTAGGTGCTTCATTTTAGCATCCTTGTGGTAAAAGGCTGCTGAAAATGCTTGGTTGGCATAGGCTATCTAGAGAAGTTTTTAGTGAACATTCTGAATTTTCTGTTGCAAATCTCTGATAAGAAGTTCCAAAGTTGATAACTTCTTATGAACAGCATTTTCCAAATTTTGTTGGGAGTTAGCAATTCTCTGAAGAATTTTGTTCTGAGTCAGAGAATTTGCTGACTGCCAATTTATTGCTGATATTGCTTTGGTACTACCATCAGGGAGAATGGTAGTAGAGTCTGGAATTTTATGCCGATGGGTCGTCCTTTCTTAGGAATCATGAAATTCCAAAGGAGGAAAATCTGCTTCAGTCCAGGAAGAAGATAAGGTGAACATAAAACATCCACTCGGTTGAGCAGAAGAACCATCATCAGATGGAGGTTGAGGAGGAGGTGGAGATTTACGAGGAGTGGGAGGTGACGAAGGACATATGGAACATGGACATGGATCTTCAAAATCCTCGTCATCTTCTAGGAGACTATTTTCTAGACACTCATCACAGTCACAGGCATCAAAATAACAATGACCTGTTTCTGGATTTTTGAAATAGAAGATTGGAAGGCCACTGGGATCAAAATATTTAATTGGAGGGTCAGACCTAGAATCATCCACAAACATGTTAATTCTTGAGGGAAAAATGACAGGATGAGTGGAGGCTGAGGCTGAGGTTTCTTTTGGGAAAGAAATTTCCACTGTACCATCAGGTTTTGAAATGAAAGTTGGATTTGAGGACTGGACAGGTATGGGCTTGTTTTGATTTTTCTCATAAGCTGTAACCCAAGATTCTGGGAGAAGCTTGAGAAGTTCAGAACGGGAAATTTGTCGTGGAACATGGACACAAGAGGCTTGGTGAGGTGTGTTAACAGTTAGGAAAAGAGCTTCATCTGTGGAGGATGGTAAGGACATGTCAAAGGCATGGTTTTGAAGACGATAGGCCATTTGGTAGTGAAGGGTGGCTGCATATGTGGTGGAGATTTGGGAGGCACCACCAATTTGAACTTGGACCTTCAAGGCGGATAGCAGATGAGGATCTGCTAATGGCATGTTGAAATTGGGGTAGAAGGTAAAAATCACAGTTCCAGCATTTAGGGTGGTTTGGACTGTAGCGATACATGCGTGCTGATACTGTAAAAATCTGGTATCAACCAGAGCAAGTCTGGAAGTAACAGGCAAACCTTTTCTGCCATGAAAAGTAACAGCATGTCAAATTGCCCCAAAGTGAAGATGGGTGAATTCTTGTTGTTGCCAAAGGAGAGGCAAATCAACCGGGATTTCCAAAGGTAAAAGTTGTTCAGCTTCTGTAGCTGCTATGAAGCACTGATCAAATTTAGAGGCTTGAACATATTCTTTTACGGAGGTTAGACGTTTTGTAGAGAAAAGTTGGGTGACGGTCTTATTTACAGAAGTTTGTAGTCTGACAAAGGCATTATAGGGATTTAGGAAAGGGAGATCAGTAAGAGGGACCTTACTATCATCAGGAAGGTATTCAAACTCATACAAATATTCAAGATTAGAAGAAGAAGATGAAGAATTTCTACTGGTGGAGGAACATGAAGAGACCAAGGATGACGTAGCAGAGGAGTGGGTGGTAAACAGATGATTCATTTTTTAAGTAGAAATCTGGGTTCTCCTTTTCCTTAGTACAGCAAACCTTTTCCTTTTCAACGTAAAAGCCTTCAACCAGTTTTTGATTAATAAAATTTTGTATACTAGGGTAGATAAACCGAGATACACTGCTTAATAGTCAAAAGTCTCAAGGTACTTTAACCCACCGATACAAAATTCTTTTAACCAAAATAGTTGATGAAGTTTCTGATGTGGAGGATCCTTAGAAGGCAACCACAGAGCATACACTTCAAGTTTTTCTTTTAGAAAAGATTTGAAGTAGTTAAGGAAAAGAAGTTCCCAGAAGGGGGTTTAAGCTAGAATGGAAGACATGGCTCTGATACCAAGTTTACAGACACGAAATGGATACAAACACAAAGTAGGTTAGGATCAAAAAGAGAACATAAGACACAGGATTTTTTTATGAAACACTGACTTGATTCCATTTACAACGGGAAGAGTACCCCTTTTATAGACATAAAAGGGTCCTCCGGTTACATCATAAAGTCTTCCGCTTACATCATAGAACAGTGCAACCATTATTACAAGTTACTATTACGTAGGACTTTTTCGACAACTTCTAACTACTTTTACAGACTTTAGTTTACAGGACTTACAGGCATTTATTACTTGACTAGGATGATATTAGAACCCTAACAATAAAGCGCTTGCACGTTGTCAGGAAGAGTGGTCCCAAGTATGATATTTTGTTTAACCGGAAGGTTTAGTCACTCTTAATCTCTACTGCATCCACACTTTTAATTATCCAATTCGTGAAGCACACTTGATGAGCCGTTGCGAGCCGGAATGCGGACCGGTAGTTTGAGTCGTGAAAGGTCGGATCTATGAAGCTTACCTTATTCGAATTAAATTGATTTTCACCAACATCCACAGACAGATACACTCATACAAATAAATATCCTCATAAACCATTCACACTAAATCAATTTGGTAGAAGCAACTCTATATATGTAAGAATCAAAGTCACACATGGAACATCAATAAAGAAGGAGCATAAAGGAAAATAGTAGTGAAGAAGCACTGACCCAAACTTTCTTCTTATGCTCTGCTTTCAAGATACATCTCTAATGTGTTTGTGCTTTATAGTGTATATATACTTACATACTCCACCAGCTTAACACAATTCAAATTCCTTACATGTCTAACCCATTCCTTTTTGATAACTAGATCTTTGGGTCAGTTTGTGCGCATCTCAGCTAGTTTTAAGGCCTTAAAATTAACGACGAGG
>CM033794.1:29654443-29804443 GCA_019656835.1 Rhododendron ovatum | reverse complement strand
TAAACCCTGCAGTGGGTTCAAGATTTGAAATGTTTGGCCTCCATGAGATTCAAACATGCGATCTTATGCAAGACAAGCACTTACTTTCTCATGTCCACTCAGCCGTACTTCTCGGTTATATGCTCCTATCCATTTCAATATGGTATATGTATGATGTACATATACAAAAATAGCCACTAGTTCAGCAAAGCAAAATTGCCCAAACATGTACCAGAAATAAAAATATATATCATCTTTTCAAGGATAATATTGGTTTTCTCAAGTAAATGTAAATAGGCTTGTTGCAATATCATAAGCTTGCGGGCAATGCACCAGCTGCAGTAATCCTTGTATTTGCACTAATTTGAGATGATTTATAAAAGCATATCATACTCTTACTGTATGTGAACCTCACACACCATGTGAGCATGCGTGAAGTGTACGTGAATACGTGAACCAAACACACCATTGTGAGTGAGTGTGAGTGCTTGCGAGGCTTCAAGTGTTTTGTCGATTTAGAGTTTTCGATACTATTCAAATTGCGCCAATAATACTGATAGTCAAATCATGGTCTTCGAAGTACTTCATGCGGTAGACTGAACAGTTCTGTTGCGTCTTTGGCTGTTCTCCTTTTCGATTGCGTAAGTAAGACCGAAGCAAAAAATCCATACAAGGACTGCGTACATTTGGTCATCTCCTCTCATGTACCATTTGGAAGCGAAGTTGTGGATATACGAAGCTTTGCAAGTGTCGCAGTTGTAGCACAATTTTCCATTTTCACCGCTCCACATGACACAATTTGCATCATCAGAATACAGTCCGGATTCTGGGATCACCCAAGTTTGATTCTTTTGTTGAAATCCGCAATAAATGGGCGGAACACAGCAACCTCCCTACAAAGGAAAACATGCAAGAATAAATTTGATTGACGAAATTTTCAACAAATTGCCCATGAACCTTGTTTTTATTTATTTATTTATTTATTTATTTATCGGCAAAAATAAATGAACCTTGTTTTTTTTATTATGAAAAGGCTAAAACATGGTCACATTATGGGCTACAAATCAACTCGTCATTGCTCATAACCTAACTAGAATTGCAGGTGTAACCATGCATCCGGCCCATTACGTTTAACACACCGTCAAGGCATACATCACATGCAGGAAATTATTAAATACTAAATTATTTGAAATTAAAGAATTGTAACCCGGAAATATGTTTTTAGATGGACGCGATTTGAAAATAAATTCACGATATACAACAAACTTGGTTTAATGCAAAAGTGTAATCAAGACTTATGCGCTGCATGATACCTGTAGTGGCCCGGAGTAAGCTGACTCGGGCCGACCCCAAGACACTTCACACCATGCATCCCGATTCGGATCCTGGTGTCCAACAGCGCATAGGCTCAAGCAGGGCCGACCCAAGGGTTTTGAGTGCCCAAGGCCAAATTAAGAAGAGTGTGCCCCTAATACTTAATAATTTTTACAGTAACGATCAAAATATGAGAAAACCAAACTAATATTAAATTCTACTAATTATTACATACGAACACAAAATACAAAGTATTCAAATAGGCAAATACATATTATCTCAACAATGAATTAGTATCCCTTGAATACTACTCGTCTTGCATTTCAAGAAGCAAAAATTCCTCGTGACAAATTCCTTCCCACCATCACAGTAGTAGATGTGAAGGCTAAAAATAAACGCACCATTCCTCTCTCTTTTTTCAGTTAATTTGTTGAAACAAATCAGGTTTAGATGTGGTTCCGTTAAGAAATTTTTGGGCTTTTCCGTTTTTGTCCATATTAAAAAAAATCACGTTTATTAGTTTTGCGTCAAATTTTTGTGAATTATTGACTCATCTCAACGAAAAGAATTGAAAATATAAAAAAATTAAGACTTTTACTCAAATATTTTTTAAAATATCTAAGAAAAAGTGCAAAAGGCCGTCTTTATATTAGATATTTCAAAAAAAAAAAGCCGGTAAAAGTCATAGTAATTTCTTACCCTTCTGATTTGTCTTGACAAGACGAATCAGTAATTCACAAAAGTTAAACTTAAAATTAATAAATTTGAATTATGACAAAAGTCTAAAAATCCCAAAAAATCTAAGCTGAACGGCTACAAGAGAAAGAAATGTCATTTTTTTTTTTTTGATCAAGTCACATGAAATGTTGTTCAAATGTAGTAGAAAAAAAGGAGAAGAAGAAATGCCGTTCAAAAACAAGGGAAAGTAATGGAATAACCAAAGTAATTGTACTGTTGTGAAGGCTTTGTTTGTGAACATGACTTTCCAAAGCATTTAAAGGCATTTGCTGAGGTGGCGCGCATCTATTGGTGGGGTGGAAATGGCTGAGTTTCCTGACCAGCCGGAGAGAATGCAAACTCATGGAAAAACGTGCCAGAGCTTCTTCTTCTTTTTTTTTCGAAAATGGACCAATTAGTTCTTTGATTTACAAAATGCCACCGAATTTTTGGGTCAAATGGGTTATTGGGCCTTCATTTGCATGTTGGGCCTTTATTTGTATGTTAGATGGACATTTTTTTATGGTATTGGACTAAAAAAGAGTTCTAGTCAAACCCAAATACTAAAAAAATTAGAGTGCTCCAAAAATTGGACATTTTTAGGATGCCCAAGGCCCAGGCCTCTTGGGCCTTGGTGTTGGGCCGGCCCTAGGCTCAAGGCAATATTATTAAAGGCTCGGGCAGCCTTTGGGATGTCACCCGGTACATCACGAAGCGACCACGCACGGTGCCTCGGGAACGATCCCTTGTCTCGGTGAACCAAGTCCCTCGGGCAAATGCGTCACCATGACGTAGGCTGAGACGGTTACTGCACGCGCGAGGTTCATCTTTGGAGGTGACTGGGCCATGTGCTCCGTAACCTCCTTATTCCATACGTCGCCTACGAAGTCACCCGAGGCGGTTACCCCAGCGTACCCTCCACGCGCTGGCTTGGAGACCAAGCAAAGCAAGGTCTCTATAAATACAAATGGACTCTAACCTAGAGAGGTATGTCATTCTACCCTAACCCTATTCACTTCTTCCTACATCTAACTTGATCATCGGAGGGTCACTGGGCTTACACAGCCCTAGTGACTTGTTGCAAGTCCGGCGGCGTGCATGCGGAGCAACGGAGGAAGGAACCAAAACCGACCCACGGTCAAGATCCCGATAATCCGAACCCCCACAATACCTTTTCTCGCCATATTTGTTCCTGAGTATGTCTATTTTCTCGCGAAAGAATAGTCAAGAAGCCGATGATTTCGAATCGGCAAAGAAAAATTTCAGTCTTCATGGCTCATGAAGTAGTTGAACACATCGTCAAAGACTTGTATCATAGGAATTAGGAAGGACATACAACATAGTCGAAATAAGGATATATGTTGTTAGACGAACGCGATTTGAAAATGCAATCACTATTAACAACAACAAAAATATTAATAACTGAACACTCAAATTTCATAGCAAAAAGATTTAGAGACGAAATATTTGGTCACCAGTTTTCCTCACGTAGAGGTCAGGTCATCGCAGAAAGATCCTAGCGATGAAAAGTGAATTTCTTGCCCTTTTAAGGATTCTGAAATGACAATTTTTCAAGCCATATCTTAATGAAATTTCTCAGCGTGCTTATTTCTTTGCTTAAATCAATCGAGAAACTTATGGTTTCAAAATGGGCAGCAGAAAATTTAGGCGCAAATTTGCCTCAAATAGGCCAGGAAATTATTTCGACACAAAAAGATTCACAAATGGATATGTGAACAATGATTTCCTCGCAAAAACCTTGCTCTTCCAAATGGAGCTGAAAGAAAGAGAGACGAGGAGAACCTGAAATAGCCCTTCCTTGTCAACGTCGTCACAAACTTTTCTTTCGATGATACAGTTTTGTAAGGCACGCCAGTCATTGTCCTTCAACAGAAACTTCTGGGCCCATGACGGATAAGTTTCGAGACGATAGTACTCCTCTATCTTTTTGGAATCCTTAGGTTCATTTCCACCGAATAAGACATTCCTACTCACCCCGCCAATCAACGCCATAGTGAGAACCAATAATGCCATGCAAGCTATCTGGAGGGCAGTCACCCTCCATGCAAGGCTAAGCGTTCCCACGAGGAAAAGAGTAAACAGGAAAAACCCGAATGCCAAATCCCAACCCGAATGTGGATCTGTACAATCGGGTTTTTGGCCAAGGAACGAGACGTTTTTCAATACAAAGTACCCGGAGAGGACCATCGGAATGGCACTCACGGTGACAAAGAATATGTAAACACCTTGCTCTGGAGATATTTCTGTAGCCATGATCCCGTGAGAGAATATGAAAAACAAGGTACGAGAGAAAGCGGAGACGAATGGGAATGAGGAATTACATGCAACATTGTGGAGGAATGGTTTTATAGAGTTTTTTGGAGACTTAATTGAGGATGTCCAGAGTTTGCATTGACAGATTTGGAACGCAATTCAAGCTGGACCGATGTCTTATTTCGCTAAAAGTTGAATCTTTTGGTCATGATCATCGCACGAAAGCAAGAATAGTATCTTTTGGTCGTGGTCTTGTAAACAACTTTGACGTGCTATAAATATCTATGGTCGACGATTAAAATTTAATCGTACATGCCAACTGCGCATATCTTTGTTTGAGCTTATAGGGATTTTGTTATGGAAGGTTTTTAGCAAACAACGGTGAATTGCCATGGTATATTTTTGGCTAATTACATGCTACCTAATGTAAAATTCCATGTACTACACATATAATGTCAATAAATAAATTTTCGTAGTCACATAATACTCATCAATTTGATCTAATATCAGTACCCATGAGCTTTTTCTCCTCGAGAATAGTTTGTAGTTGAGGTTCCAACCCTCCATCCGTTTTCGCCTGAGTTTACAATTCTTTCTTTGACTCCGTGAGTGCATATGGTATTTGATTATTGTAGGGGTTCGATTTGGAGGGACCTTGGCCTGAATTAGTATTTCTCTTCCGTTGTTTTGTTCACCCGCCTCTGAACCTGCAGCAAGTCACTAGGGCTAGGACAGCCCAATTACCCTCCGACGATCAAGTTAGACCTCAGAGGAGGATATAGATCTAGGGTTAGGGAAAGATGGCATACCTCTTTTGGTTAGAGTCCCCTTGTATTTATAGACCTAGGTTTATTTGTCCTCCAAGGTAGCGCGTGAAGGATACGCTCGGGTAACCGCCTCGGGTGACATCACAGATGACGCACCGGATAAGGCGGTTACGAAGCACATGGCCAGACCTGGCCTAGATGATCCTATCTGCCACGTATTGCTCCTGATCCCCTCTCGGTACACTGTACTCCTTCCAGAGACCTTAACGGAATGCATACTTCGGTAATACCCCGAAGTATTAACAGGGGACTCGATACCGAACGAGGAGATAGAAGGATACACGTTGTGGTCCGTCTGTACAATCCCGTAGACCGAACCGATATGAGACCTCGGTCGATGACGGTCTGGCAAGGTTACCGAGGCTATGACCGAAGCCTCCACAATAGCCCCTCAAGCCCCTGGAGCTTTGCAATCCTGCTTCAGGGTCTTGACCACATTACATAAAACGTCAGGCTTTGATGAGGGCGCTTGCCTCTGTAGATTCCACTCAACCTACGCCATTGATGAGAGCCACGTGTTAGTAGTTGCCGAGGTCTCAGGATGGAAAGGCTGTCTCAGCACGTGCCATGTCAGTTGATTGGTACGAAACGTCGCTTCGGTGACACGCGTCATCACGCCTAAGGCCTAAATATCCGACGCCTGCCCTCGGTGCAGAGCCCTTGATGCTGGTCGTCCGATGATAACACGCGTCAAAGATCCGACGACTTGGAGCACAACGCTTCGTTTCCCGCGCAGCCTTCCACCCCTCCCATTATAAATAGGAAAGACAGAGGAGAATCGGTCACTTTCTCTCCGCTTCTGAAGTCGAACCGCCGCCGCCGTCAGTTTTCAGCTTCCAATCGAGATTTTGAGCGTTTTGGACGCGGATCTCGACACAAAACTCAGGTATGATGATTTTCAATCGTTGGTCTTCATGTTTTGATCGTTTTTTTCAAATTTTCTTCCCTTTAATCCACATTCCTCACGCATTGCGGCTGTACCGCCGCTCGCCGCTGTTCGACCTACGGCGGCGCTGGGTGTTTCTAGCGCTGTGTTCTTAGTTTTCCCGAGGTCTAAATTCAACCCGAGGCCTACATTCTTACCGAGGCCAATCTTCAACCCGAGACCATAGAAACAACCACTGGCCTCGGAGACCTTTCTCGGGGAGAGGTCCCCAGGAATATACCGAGGAGCGATGACCATTTCGTCCCTATTTATTAGGTCATGTTGCTTTTCCCTGGGCATAAAGCTAACGGGTTTTTGCATACATCTTCTTTTGCTAGGTAGGGGCGAATGGTTGCTGAGGTCTCCTCGGACAATACCAATAGCTCCACTTCTGCTGACCTTGAGGAAATTTTTGAGGAGTGTCGCGCCCAAGCTGTTTACCGAATCCCGTTGGACATCATTGAGCCTTCAAACCCTCTTAGAGCTTCACGCCCAGTTACAGCCTTCGCTCCTTGGGAGATGGAAATCCCTAGTACTTCGGGCCACGGATCGGGCCCCTTTGCCGATGCCCCCGAGGAGGTTCGGGGACGAAGGAGGCCGATGAGGCCGTGTCCCTATCTGAACCAGTACTTTAATGGGACCCCAGCTGCCTACGCCAAGTTCAGAAGGGTTTACAGCATTCCTCCAGATGTAGAGGTCCGGCTGCTCCCTGACAACAACCCTAAGACCTTTCCTCACCGACCAGCGGAATTGATTTTTCCCTTGATGGCGATCACTAAGGGAGGGATTAGGTTCCCCCTTCATCAATTTGTCCGACGAGTTCTCCGGACCCTTTCTCTTACCTCCTCCCAGCTTACAGTAAATTCCTACCGAATCATCACAAGCATTATTGAGCTAAGGAGGCAGTTCAACTTGACCTTTGGGGTTGAGGAGCTCTTCAAAGTATACCTCTTAGGAGTCAACCGGGAGAGCAACCGATACTATCTCTTGTGTAGGACGGGTACGATACGTTCCTAGTCGATCGTCTCCCCGACTCCGAGGAGTGGGCAAACATTTACCTCTCGGTGACCGGCAATTTTATGTTCGGGCCCGGGGAAAATGCTGATACCACTACCAGGGTGCAATTTGGGACCGGGGCTCCTGGTTGGTAGAAATTACACTTCGGTAAATACTTTGTTTTTGTTATGCCCTGCGCTCTTATATTGATCCCTTGTTTTGGTTTTGCCTTGCAGTCGAGGGAATTGTTCAGCAGCTTCGGGAGAGAGCTAACCGGTCCCGAATTACAGCAGCCTACGCCATTCCCATCACCAGTCGGTATGCTCCAGAACTGCTCGGGTACGTCCCAACTTATACGAGCTTTTTAAAGAAGAAATCGAGGCAGCAGGGGGTTCCAAGGGCAGGCCAAGGGCAAGGCCGAGGAGGGAGAACCGGAAGAGGCGTAGGAAAAGGGGAAAGGAGGACAGGCAGAGAGAACGAGGCCGATGGAAGCACATCCGCACCTCAGGGAGTCATTAGAGAGGAGGTTGATCGAGAGACGCCGGAGAGGACCGGTTTGAGTGAGGAAATGGCAGGCCCAAGAACTCGGGAGGTGCTGAACCTCAGGCGCCGGAGGCCGGCTGGTCGGGGCAAGGGAACAGTCCCCGGTACTCCTGGCGCCGAGACTTCGAGGGCGACTCCTGTTTCACCACAGGAGCCCCCGGAGAAGAGGACCCGGCGCGAGGAAGGAGATGGAGAAGGGAGGGATCAGGAGACGATCCTGATCGAGGAGGAGCAAGGAGAGCTCGGAGGGGGGACCGGTGGAGCGAAGGAGGGCTCCTAGGTCAATCCGAGGGAACTCCCCTGGGCTCCGGAGTTCCGTCATTTTGCCGAACGCCAGATCCACCATGCCGACAGTGTGAAGAACCTCGGCGTGGCCTTCGGGATGCTCCGAGGAAGCATCCTTCCGAGGGATGCCCGGGCTGTCTCTGGCTTGATCGAGGACGTCACGGTCGAGATAGCTCAAGCCCTTTTCAATGTAAGTTAATGGTTTAAGTCTCGCTCTCTTCAATCTGAAAGTTTGCACTTGTTGAATTTCTTCTGTTTTTTTGTTTGCAGGCGGGAGCTCGGGCATTGGCCATTAATGACCGGTGCAAGGCGCAGGAAGAGAAGACCGAGAAGCTTGCTCGGGAGCTGGCTCGGAAGGAGGAAGACCTTAAACTGGCTCGGGAGACTTGCGAGCTGTACCTGGCGGACTTCCAGCGGTGCGACAGGGAGAGGGTGGAGGCAGAAACTAGAGCCGCCAAGGCCGAGGAGGATGCCAACACACTGCGAGTCACCCGGGCCACGGAGGTTGACTTCGCGAGGAAGAGAGGCTACGATGAAGGCTGGGACGCAGCCGGAGTAGAGTATAAAAAGCAGGTTCGGGAGATTGAGGCTGAGCTGCATCGGGACCATTTCTTGGACAGCCTTCGGTATGGCCATGAAGCCTTGGTGAGGAGGCTCAACCTCCCTAAAGATTCTGATCTCCGAACGCTTCCCGAGGCGCCTCCCGAGGAGCTTGTTCTTCCAGAGGAAGAGGAGGAGGTGGTGGAGCCTGCATCCGAGGACCAAGGCCTCGGGAACCAAGCCGATCCAAATGCCCCTGCGCCCGAGGACCAGCTCGACCACCTAGCTCGCTCTTAGGATAGTGTCTTCTTTTTCTTTTATTCTTGAGATTTCATGTCTTTAGATTCTGCAACTTTTGACTGGACGACTCCGAACATTTAGGAGTTTGCTGTTCCAGAGTTTTTAAATGTTTGATATCGATGCAGTAACTTTTTTGTTTATGGATTGTTGCCGAAACCCATAGTGCTTTGTGAATGAATGCTTTCTTTTCTTGAATGTCTTCTTTGAAATACTTATATGATTGGTTTGCTTCTTGGGTTATGATGTCCCTGCTTCGGTGAGACTTGAAAAGTTCGTTAGAAACAAGTTTGATCGAAGAATTAACCGAAGAGTGTTGCCAATAATAAAAGATGTTTAATCAAGAAAAAGTGATTTGATCCGAAACCCCTGCTTCAAGGAGGGTCGGTAGGGACCGAATCAGAAGAAATTATTTAATGAATTTTGGGTTTGTACGTCCGTTTGTTTAATGGAAATAAGTCTAACGAGTAAACGCGAGATGGTATTACTGCATAGGGGTGTGCGCCGGGGTCACGAAGGGGTATGGCTTCTGCCATAAGTTCGTGACGCAGTGCTTCGTCGCAACCTAACCTCTTAGAAAGGCTCACACCCCAAGCGTAGGGCTAGGTCGTTGAAAGCATAATAACCGGTAAGTCCGGATCGTTCCCACAGAGAAATCTTCTTTAGCGAATTTGGAATAGAAGTTGCTTAAAGATTGCGGCATTCAAGCGGCCAACTTTGGAGTTTTGATTCGATTGACGAAATTTAACTTGGAAATAAACTAGGTTAAGATGGTCGAGTCAAAGGGATCGATTACCCACGATTTAGCCGTCAAACGGTTCCTTCATCTAACTCATGAGTGGACCGAAACCGTCCGGATTCCACTAGAAGAATTAAAAGCTGAAGACTACTTATAACTTAATTCAAAGCTCTAATTCAAATTGAACTCATTTAACGCAAGTGAGAGACGAAAATAGATCGTTCGCACGCGTAGGATTATCAAGCTCGTAGCACAAGGCGATAGACTTCATTGATCAAAGAAGCCACCAACCCCATGATCAAAGCTAGAAATCATGGGTTTAATTCATTCAAAACCTTGAGATTAAGCTAAAGTTAAGAGAAACCATTTAATGGACTAATCCATAGGGTGAACCTCACCCCATGACCGAACCGATTAACTACTCACTCATAATAAAAAGACTAGAAGGCATGCTTGGAAAGGTAAACATGATTAACCGATAAAAACGAAAATAAACTTGATTTATAAGAAAATCTAACAAGTAGCTACAACATTAATACATGAAAAAACATCAAAACACTTAAACTTACTTGAGTTCTTGAAGATTGAAAGCTTGAAAAACTAAGAACACAACATGGAAATCCTAAAAAGCAAGAAAAAGACTTTGGCCTAAACTAACTAATGGCCATCCCCCCATAAATGGCATACAAGCCTATTTATAGGGCTTATAAAATCAGCCTTACAATGGACATAAAGGCCCTCAAAATATCCCAAAAACATACTAGAAGTAGAAACTTTCTATATATGGAAGGTTGAAAAATTCAGCAAAAAGGTGCTGGTCGAAGGGCATTGGTACCGGTACCTCAAAAATGAGGTATTGGTACCAATCCAACTGTCTTCCATTTTAGCACCAAGGTACCGGTACCTCAAAAATGAGGTATTGGTACCTCTGTGTGAAAACTGCAGAACAGGGTCAGCTTGGGCCATCATGCCTTGTCGTGCCCCGACGGCCTTCCAATGCTTCATTACATGATCAACGGGACTTGACGGAGGTATGCCATGTGGCCTTGTACTCTTGGATGCCCTCGGAACCATCCTTGATGCGTTAGGCTCGCTTGAACCACTTTGGCACGTTCCTTGCCAACCTTGACCTCCGGCCAATCTCCGAGGCTTCTTGTGGCATCGTTAGGCTTTGGTGACAATGAAATGAGTACTGGCGGGCATTTGGACACTTGGTTCATCCCAGAACGTTAATTGACATTCAAAACCGCCTTATTAGCACGTTTTATCTAAAATACACAAAAACATACCTTACGTGCAATATCGCATAAAAACGACAATATATATGTACAAACACAATATACTAGAGGACTTAAGCACCAAGAAAATGCATTATTGGGTGCTTATCACGCAGCGAGTCCGAGCAGTGGGAAACTTCTGGTGGGTCGATATAAGGGGCTCGGTGGGAGGCCGAGTATCCTTAAAGCGAGTGACCAGAAATCCAGATGACCGGAGGGGCCTAGGTGACTTGGTGGGAATTTTGTCCGAGTGTATCACCTATGGGAGAACAATATCCCTGAAGTCGGTATAAAACGGTCCGGGCAAGAACGGACTGAGTATAAGTAATTTAAACTGTCAAAGTGTACGAATAGTGCCAAGGAGAGAATTCGCATTCAAACTTGTTGGAGTGCTGCCAATACATAAGCGAATTGCCTTCAAAAAAATTTAAAAGAAAATGCAACATAATAAAGACTAAGTGGGCTTCGGTAACCGAGCACTATCCGTAGAACTTCTTCAAGTTGGTTGCATTCCATGTTTTAGCTATGGGGGAGCCATCCAACTTCTCCAATTTGTAGTTTCCTGATCCGAGGTGCTTGAGAACTCGGTAGGGGCCCTCCCAATTGGGCATTAATTTTCGCTTTTTGGATTTCTCCACCACCTTTTTCCAAACGAGATCGTCAGGCTTGAACGACCTAAGGCAGACGCTTCGGTTGTAACCCTTTGCAATCTCCTGTTGGTATGAAGCAAGCTTGATCCTTGCGTTGTCTCGTTCCTCTTCGGCTAAGTCGAGGTCCGAAGCAATGCTGTTGTTGTTGACCGACTCATCAAAGTTTTCTGTACGCATTGTTGGGAGTCCGACCTGGAGAGGGATGACCGCCTCCATTCCAAATGCTAAGGAAAAGGGAGTGCGACCGGTGGATCGCCGAGGAGTAGTACGGTAGCCCCAGAGTACCCTGGGTAGCTCTTCGGCCCACTTTCCCCGTCGGGACTCAAGTCGTCGCTTGAGTCCAGATGAAATTGCCCTGTTTGCAGCCTCAGTCTGTCCGTTACCATGGGGGTAAGCTGGAGTGGATGTGTCCCATTTGATACCGTATTCGTCAAGCAGGGCCCGATACTTCTGCCCTGTAAACTGCCTTCCATTGTCTGTAATTATAGCGAACGGCACACCGAAGCGAGAGATGATGTTACGCCACACAAAGCAGATGACGTCTGTTTCTTCGATGGTGACCAGGGGCTCGGCCTCGACCCATTTTGAGAAATAATCGGTTGCGGTTAGAAGGAACTTGAATCCCGCTGGAGCGACTGGGAGCTTACCAACGATATCTATGCCCCATTGGGAAAAGGGCCAGGGGCTGGTGAGAGGGCTAAGGTCCCGGGCCGGCTGATGGATAATAAGGGCGAACATCTGACACCTCTTGCAGCGTTTGACGAATTCTTCAGAATCCTTCTTCATTGTCGGCCACCAATACCCCTGAGTGATGGCTCGGCGGGCGAGGGACCGTCCACCTGAGTGACAACCGCTATCACCGACATGAAGCTCTTCGATGATGCCCGGGACTTGATGTGGGTGTGCAACCAATAAGTATGGCCCGGTAAATGATCTTCGGTAAAGCTTGCCGTTGGGGTTGAGCCAGAAGAGAGCGGCTTTGTTTCGGAGTCGGTGAGCCTTCTTTTTGTCAGCGGGAAGGGAGTCATCTCTCAGGTAAAGGACAATTTCGTCCATCCAGCTCGGGCCAAGCTCTATGTTGAGTACTTCCTTTTGTAGATCTTCGAGCTCAAAACTAGGCTTATCAATAGAATTGAAGGAAATGGAACGGTGTCCAGTACATGAGAATGCCGAAGCGAGCCCTGCAAGGGCGTCGGCGTGTGCGTTTTGTTCCCTAGAGATGTGCTCGACTTTGATTGCTTTAAAGCGTTGAATGAGTTGGACTGCGGCGCTGAGGTAGGTACACATGCGATCGTCCCGAGCTTCATATTCTTCGGAGAGTTGGTTAACCACTAATTGGGAGTCGCTGTAAACCACAAGTTCTTCGATGCCAATGGCGTCGGCAGTCTTGAGTCCGGAGATTAATGCTTCATATTCGGCCTCGTTGTTGGAGGCTGGAAAGTTAATGGAGATTGAGCTTTCGTGTAGGACACCGAAGGGTGAGAGGAGAACGATGCCTGCACCGGCGCCTCGGCTGTTGGAGGCGCCATCGACGTACATTTTTCAAACATCTCCGTGAAAAAATTGCCATGATGTGCTAGAGTTGGCCTGGAGTAATGCCTCGGTGCTCGGGGTGGGAGCCGAAGCGGTTGTAGTGGGTGGGGTAAGCTCGGCGATGAAGTCGGCGAGCACCTGTGCTTTGATTGCTGTCCGAGGCTGAAAATTAATTTCAAAATTGGCAAGCTCAACTTCCCACTGTGAGATTCGGTTGGAGAGGTCGGCCTTCCGGAGGAGAGACTTGAGAGGGTACTCGGTAAGGACAATGATACGGTGTGACTGGAAATAGGGAGCGAGCTTTCTGGAAGCTGAGACGAGGGCAAGTACGAGCTTTTCTAACGGTAGATAACGCGTCTTGGCGGGTGTCATTGTTTTGCTGGAGTAATAGATTGGCTGGTGCTCCCGATCCTCTTGGCGGACGAGGACCGAGCTGACAGCGTGCTGAGAGACAGCTAGGTAGAGGAATAAGTCCTCTTGGTCCCGAGGGGTGACGAGGAGTGGAGCTTTGGAAATATACTCTTTTAGTTGTTGGAGGGCTCGGTTGCAGTCTTCTATCCAATTGAAGCTCCGTCGGCTGCCTTTTAAAAGTGCGAAAAATGGCTGGCATTTATCCGAAGAGCGGCTTATAAACCGATTCAGGGCTGCGGCCATGCCGGTCAAATGCTGAACATCGCACTTGTTGTGGGGGGCCGAGAGTTGAGTAATGGCAAGAATCTGGGAAGGGTCGACCTCAATACCGCGTTGGGAGACGAGGTGGCCAAGAAATTTGCCGGAGCTGACACCGAAGACGCATTTCTCGGCATTGAGGCGGAGCTTGTGTTTCTTGAGTATCTCAAAGACTTCGGCGAGGTGAGTTAGATGATCACCGGCACGCAGACTTTTGACCACCATGTCGTCGATGTAAGCCAGCATAGTGTCACCTAGTAACCTTTCGAACATCTTGGAAATCATCCGCTGGAAAGTGGCCCCAGCATTTTTTAAACTAAAGGGCATAGCAAGGTACCCAAAGATGCCATGGGGGGTAATGAAGGCCGTGTTCTCGACATCGCCTTCACTTATGGCAATCTGGTGGTAGCCCCGGTAGGCATCCAAGAAGCTAAGATGCTCGTGTCCAGAGGTGGCGTCGACGAGCTGGTCAATACGGGGGAGTGGAAAGAAGTCCTTTGGGCAGGCGTCGTTAAGGTTTGAGTAATCGATGCAGACACGCCATTTGCCACTCTTTTTCTTGACTACGACGGTGTTGGCCAGCCACTTGGGGTACTGGACTTCTCTGATTGCTCCTGCGTTCAGGAGTTGGTTAACTTCTTCGATAACGGCCTCGGAATGAAGAGGAGAAGACCGTCGCGCCTTTTGCAAGATCGGGCGTTTGGCTCGGTCGATGTTGAGTTCGTGGCAAATGAATGAGGGGTCGACCCCAGGCATCTCATATGGGGTCCAAGCGAACACTTCGATGTTCCGGTTGAGAAAAGTTACCGTGTCATTCCGTTCAGTATCACTAAGTGAGGAACTGACAAGGAAGAAACGGGAACCGTCTTTGGTTATTGGGATGGTGGCCACGTCCTCTATGGTTTTGTCATCGGGGGATCGACCGACGTCTTCCAAAATTGGGGCCTCGGGGACTTCAATGAGATTAATCCGGGAGGTCTGTTTGTTACTTCGGACGGCGTTGATGTAGCACTTCTTGGCCGCAATTTGGTCTCTGTACAAGTCTTCCTAGTGCCCATGAGTGCTAATGAAACGGATCACTTGGTGATAGGTGGAGGCAATCGCTTTAAGCCTATACAACCAGGTGCGTCCGACAATCGTGTTGTAGGGGCTAGGGACGTCAACTACTACAAATTCCATTTCAAGAGTCACCAAACCGGCACGAATTGGAAGAGTGATCGTGCCGATGGGCCAGACAGGAGCTCCGTTGAAGCCGATAAGAGGAACTTCGGAGGGACGAAGGTCGGTGTCGGGAATCTTCAGTTCCTTGAACAGAGAGTAGTACATGACTTTGGCTGAGCTGCCCTGGTCTACGAGGACGCGACGGACGTTGAAAGTTCTGATGCGTAGCGTGACCACGAAGGTGTCATTGTGGGGAAGCTGGATGCAGTGGAGATCCTTCTCGGTGAATGTTATTGTCCATTTGGAACCGTCACCGGTTCTGGGGCGCTTCGGTTCGGGACCAACCAACATGACTTGTTTTGAGGAGGAAGCTTCGTTCAGATCGGCTCGGATGATGCGGGCGGCTTCGGGGTTTAGGGGACCATGTATGACATGGATTGTCTGGACTTCTGCTTTGATGTTTGCTTCGGTCCATTGTGCTCAAGCCGTCGTCTTCTCGTGATCGATGAAGTTGCCGAGGTGGCCACCAGCAACAAGCTGTTCCAAGTATGCCTTGAAGGGCTTGCATGCTGTGGTGAAATGACCCTGCTCGTTGTGGTAGCTGCATCGAACGATGGGGTTCTTGATTTTGCCATTTTCGTTTCCTAGCTTTTGATTTGGGAAGGAGAAAAAGGGCTAATCCTTCACCTGATCAATGATTCTGTAGATAGGAATGGTGAAAACGGTTTTCTCGGCGTTGAAGTCATTTGGCTTCGGTCCTCTTCTCTGCAACTGCTTGATAGTATTGACCTGTTTCTTTGGCGTTGAGACAGGTGCGGGGGCTGGCGTGGATACCGAGGTGTTTAATGTTTTGGAACTCGTCGGCTTCCCGATGCCTCTCTCTGCCTTAGATTCGATGAGCTGGCACCATCCCTCAATACAAGTCATAAGGTCCTTCATAGAGTTTGGCTTATGGCGAGCGAGGTCGTCATAGACTTGCTCATCCTGGGAGGTGAGACCGAGCTTGAATCCTCGGGCAGAGATGACGCTGTCGCAACCTTCTATCTCATTGAACAGTTCCCAGTAACGGCCGGCGTATTGCCGAAGCATTTCGTCATTCCTTTTGCGGAGGGCTAAGAGGGAATCGATCTCCTTCTCGTGCTTGTTGCTTTTTACGAATCGGGCCATGAAGGCATTGCAAAGGGAATTGAATGAAGAAATTGACCGAGCCGGGAGTTGATTGAACCAGGTGAGGCCCAGGTTGCCGAGGCTTGCAGGAAATGTAGGGGGATGAAAACAATTGATGCTTCGGATCACCTTGGATTGCAACGGCTTTATTCATGCCTCTTCACTGGAACCGTAATTCGTCTTCGGAACCCTAATCTGCAAAATAGACAGGGGTGAGTGCACCTTCGCCTCTCGTGGCAAAGGCCCTCCGATGCCAAAGTTAGTATCACATACTAGCAGTCAAACCCTAATTATCAATAGGAAAGCAATAAGAATGCAATTTATTGCGTACCTTTTGCCTCTAGGTTTACCTCATATTTATAGATTTGCGTATGCTTGCTACCCAAGCATCCCTATTGCCCTAGGATTCCCAACTTGTATAGGAAACCCAGGATATCAAGGATTCTCGTTTCCTTTATCAGTTTAATAGAAAAGAGTCCTTTTAGGATTCTTTTCCATTACTGGCCGACCATCCCATTCTCGTTGGGTATCTTTTGTAGATCTTCAAAACTCGGAATCTCATTCCTTTACTGAATATTACTTTTTCCGAAACCTTTTAGAGCGTCTCTGCCGCCTCATGAATTCAGGGCAACCTCTTTCTCTGTTCGGCTATCTCATTGCCGAATAGTCCATATGGACCAATGACTTACATGTATCTGGTCCTCATTATTTATATTTGGACAAATGACTTCTCATGTCTTTTGTCCTTATCAGCCGATCAGACTGCATGGATTAATGACTTCCCATATTTTTGATCCATATCGTCGTTCACCACACTGCCCGGCGATAACTGCAGTCGTACTTACCACATGCTCCCAAACTTCATGTGTTCGGCCACTAAATGTATCTGTTCGGGAATACCTTCCTACAGGAAACACTTTGCACAAGAAGGCGTCGTCCGAGGGTTCGTTCTGAAGAAACAGAGACATGACGAGTTTGTACTGAACCAAATGAGTGTATGCCTCGGTCTTGCCGTCGTATTTGGCAAACTTGGGTTGGGTGAATCCTTTGGGGGGGGGGGTAACCGAGTCGATCTCTCTTGTAAAGGGAGAGGTCGTGAGTCGTGTAAGTCGTGCGTCGCGATGAGGTCAGATCGAACGATCGGGGCCGTCTGGACGCTCAGTTGCTGTACGTATCTTGGGAACAAGTTTGTCCAATCGTTCATATTCCTTTTTATTTGGGGCAGTGCTAACCGATTTCCTGGGAAAGCATTCCTGGCGATAGTGGCAGTAGCTGTCCCGGGCAGAAGGCTCGAGGCGCTCGGTGATCGGGCTCCTGCTGTGTGCGCCGCCAGGGTTTGTGACGATGGGGCTTCTGGCTCCGGGGCCCTTTAGGCGCTCGCGGTATCCCCTGGTCTGGATCTCCACAAGGCCGTCATCTCCCCTGGCTGCCCTTGTGAGGCTAGGGGTAGATTCCCGGCCTGTCTCGCCCACCTGGACCGAGTGAGTAGAGGAGGCAGAGACGCTCCCAGCACCGAGCCTTTCGAAGGCTGATGGTCTCCTTCGAAGTTGCACGGGGGAGCGGGAACAGTCCCTGTGCGATGTGTCCCTTGGGGCGCGGGCGTCCGCCGCTCTTGGTGACTTGAGACGATCCTTGACGGAAGGGCGGGGTCTATGCTCTAGCAGGTGACCGACTTCGTGACTGCGAGGGGAGGTACGACGGTCCTTCCTTCCGCCGCGACTCCTAGAGGAATGAGACGGGGAGATTTGGAGGAGGTGTTTAATCTCCGCCAACTCGTCTCGGACTTGTCTGTCGCGCTCTATCACCGTCGTGAGATCGTCAATTTTCCGCTCAAGATGGCGGATGTAGGAGTGAAGCTCGGAAGGTGGGCCTGCTTCTGGAACTGACGCTCCGGTGCCAATTCCGACGGATACATGGGTTTTTCCCAGAGCGGCTACTCCGCCGGAGGCCAGGCTGTGATCCACGAGGGAACCGAGCCCGTGGGCGGTTCCACCGTGATGCGCATCGTCGATCTCGACCATGTTTGATTCAGGAACGCTGAATGGAGCAGAAGAAAGGAAGGGGGGAGAGGATGATGGATTCAATGGCTAGGTCCCCAGCAGAGTCGCCAATTGTAGGGGTTCGATTTGGAGGGACCTTGGCCTGAATTAATATTTCTCTTCCGTTGCTCCGTTCACCCGCCTCTGAACCTGCAGCAAGTCACTAGGGCTAGGACAGCCTAATGACCCTCCGACGATCAAGTTAGACCTCAGAGGAGGATATAGATTTAGGGTTAGGGAAAGATGGCATACCTCTTTTGGTTAGAGTCCCCTTGTATTTATAGATCTAGGTTTACTTGTCCTCCAAGGTAGCATGTGAAGGATACGCTCGGGTAACTGATACGCACCTAAGATTGCTTGATCGTGGTGCTTAAGTCCGTTAGTTAGAAGTGTTTTTAGCTTTTAATTGTCGTTTTTAGTCAATATTGCTTGTAAGGTAGTTTGTTAAGTGTTTCAGACAAAACGCCCTTAAAAGGTGTATTTTGAGTGCAAAGTCAACCCCCAAGTTAATCCAAGAATCATCGCCCGGTGGAACTTGTGCCAAAGCGACCAAAGAACGAAGGCGAGGAGCATCGGGCAAGCCAACGGTCGTCGGGTGTCAAGACTGGGAGGCTGGCTTGAAGAACCAGAGATAAGCATCCCGTATCGATACGGATTTTGGGCGTATCGATACGCGTTTGTTATCTCTCCAAGCAGAGAGTCCCGTATCGATACGAACATAATCTGTATCGATACGGGTTTGTTACGGGAGATTGGCCTTTTCAGCTTAACGATGTGGTATCGATACTTTGCATAATCTGTATCGATACGGAGAGCTTTCGGCTAGATATTTTGCTACTTTTTGGGCTTTCTATTTATGAAATACTTGCCTTTTATAGTATGTTTTTAGATATTTGAGAAGAGAGAAATCCATTGTGTATAAATAGGGGTCTCTTGTCTCTCTTTTGTATCTAGGTCTTTATTAGCTTTTATTTTTCCTCCATTAATGTTCTTTTAAGCTTTTCAAGTTATTTCCTTAAGAACTCAAGTAAGTAATTCTTGTTTGTTAATTTCTCGTTTATTAAAGTTGTTCCTACGGACTAGATCTTTTATAATATCAAGTTTGTTTTCGTTGTTATTGGTTAAAAGTCATGTCTCGTTTTTATGCTTTTCTTTATGCTTTAGCTATGTGTGAGTAGTCGATAAGCCAAGTCTCGAGGTAATCTTTCCCGAGCGCTTAGGTTGTTATTTGGTTCTCGAAACTTCGGGCTTAAAATCTTGGTTTTCGAAATTTCATTAACCTAGCCTTTTTGGTCTAAACGAGGCGTGTTAACTCCTTGGTATGAAGTTTAGTTAAGCGGTCTTGGCAAGCAACATATTGAGGGCTCGTGGCCCCCTACGTGTTAGATACATTAGCAAAAATAGGTTGATTTAATTCCGGTTAATCACTGTAGGGAGGTATTCCCGAGCAGATACATTTAGTTACCGAACACGTGATGTTTGGGAACACGTGGTAAACACAAACGGTACTTATCGCCGGGCAGTATGGTGAACAGGAATACGGACCAGTGATATGGGAAGTCATTGATCTATGCAGTCTGTTCGGCTAGTAAAAGGCCGATGACAAGAGAAGTCAGTGGTGTGAAACTAGGCTGTTCGGCAGATAGAGACATTCTCATTACGCTTGGACCAAATTACATGTGAAGTTATTGGTCCAGGCAGTCTGTTCGGCAACGAGTTGGCCGAACAAGGAAAGAACCCCAAATTAATTGTTGTAACATGGGGAACATTCTGGAAGAATCCAGAATGTTGGTATTCTGATTAAGGAATAAGATCCCGTGAATAAAGGATCTGAGAAAGATACCCAATGAGAATGGGATGTTTGGCCAGTAAAGGAAAAGAATCCTAAAAGGACTCTTTTCCAATAAACTGATAAAGGAAACGAGAATCCTTGATATCCTGGGTTTCCTATACGAGTTAGGAATCCTATGGCAATAGGAATGCTTGGGCAGCAAGCATACACAAGTCTATATATATGAGGTGAACCTAGAGGAAAAAGGTACGCAACATACTGCATTATTATTGCTTTCCTACTGATAATTAGGGTTTTGTTCTTAGTACGTGATACTAATAAAGGCATCGGAGGGCCTTTGCCACGAGAGGCAAAGGTGCACTCACTCCCTGTCTATTTTGCAGATTAGGGTTCAGACGTCGAGTTAGGGTTCCGGTGAAGAGGCACGAATAAGCCGTTGCAATCCAGTTGAACCGAAGCATCAATTGTTTTCATCCCCCTACAATTGGCGCCGTCTGTGGGAATCGAACAGACTTTTCCACGAAAGTAATCATGACGGAAGAAAATCCAGTCACACCGTTTAGTCCAAAGGACCAGTTGGGTGGAGGAAGAGATAAATCTCCACCAGGCGCTCCGAGAAAGCCCACTGGTAGACATGACAGAGAAAATTCCAAAGAAAAAGGGGACAAGACTGCTACTGGTTCCACGAGAAGGAGTAAGTCCCATCGAGTAGAGGAGTCTGTTACTCATTCAAGGAGTATTCATGATGATGATGTCCTTGATAAAAAGAGAAGAGAAATCGAGGAGTACGCTCGTTTAATTAAAAAACGAGAGTATGAGATAAGGGAGCTGCAGAGGATACGAGAGCACCCCGAGGACTCTGGACTCTCTCGAAGGAACTCCCAAAGGGACGGACGGGCTCTGGTGATTCATGAACAGACTCATTCACGTGGAAGAAAGAGTAGAAGTCCTGTTATAGGGCGTCACAAGGCTTCTCCACGAAAAAGGGGAAGAAGAAGTAGAAGCCGAACACCCGAGAGAAAGACTTCTTCACGAAAAAGGAGAAGCAGAGACCGAAGTTCTACCCCAGAGGAAGAGGATACGAGAAAGCATCATCGAGACAGGTACGAGAGACCTAATGCTGATTGGGCCAAAGCTTCAGCCCACAATTTGAAGGAACAAGAGGATGGGACAATGACTGCACGAGAAGCAGCACGCAAGGCCCTGAGTAATATTGCAGCCTCCCCCTTTACAAAGAGGCTACAAGAAGCGAGATTGCCGAGCAGAGTGAAGCACGGAGCGTTTGTACTTTACGAGACAAATACAGACCCCGTGGCTCACATACAGCATTATCAACAGGCCATGTTTATGCATGAGGGGGATGATTCCATCTTGTGCAAGATGTTTCCCTCTAGTCTTGGCAAGGTGGCTTTGTCCTGGTTTCATAAACTGGCCCCACGATCCATACGAGGATGGAGGCAGTTGGCAGAGGAATTCACTGCTCGGTTCTTGACAAGCAGAAAAGCCCCGAAGACTTTTGAAAGTCTTTCCACCATGAAGCAGGAGGAGAACGAACAGATCAGGGATTATGCAAAGAAGTACTGGGAGACTTTCAACGAGATTGAAAGTTGTAGTGAAGAGTACGCAATTGCTACATTCAAAACTGGTTTACCTGTTCGGGGAGAGCTGCGCCGTTCATTGAATAAACATCCGGTAGCCACCCTGGCTAAATTGATGGAACGGATAGAACAACATGCTAGAATGGAGGATGACATACTCCGTGAGGACGGCAGAATAACTGCCGAACAGCCAAAGGCCCCTGCTAAAAAGGTGGAGAAGCCAGAACCCAAGACTTACAGAGATAGAAAGGAGTATGGGCAGGCTAAGAAAGAGTCATACAAAGAAAAGCAAGCTCCAGACCCGAAATCCTTCTTTTCTATCACTACAGTTTGGAAGGAGCCAATCTACAGGATTCTTTATCGAATAAAGAATCAACCATATTTCAAATGGCCTCCAAGTCTAGGAGGAGACAAAGATGCAAAACGTGCTACGAATCAGCACTGCAGTTATCATAAGGATTGGGGCCATATGACTGAGGATTGTGAGACATATAAAAGGCACCTTGATGATTTAGTCTCTCGGGGCTATCTTAAGGAATTTATCCAGGAGGACCCTAAGGAGAAAGGGAAAGCTATGGAGTTGGGTTACGAGCAAAACCCTAAAGGCGTTATCCATATGATACATGGGTTGGCCACACCTTACACGAGAAGTGAGGTTAGGCTATTTCAAAGGCAAGTTAAGCATGATCAGCATGTGATGCGGTTGGGAAACAAAAGGGGGCGAGAGACTGAGGTATGCAAAGATAGCATGGCATTCAGTGATGAGGATTTGGGGGAGGTCCAAATACCCCACAATGATGCATTGGTCGTAACCCTACGAGTTGGGGAATACGACATCGAAAGAATTCTAGTGGACTCGGGGAGCTGTACAGAGGTATTGTACTATGACGCATTCAAGAAGATGGGGCTGGTTCAATCAGATTTAGAACAGTCTACAACGCCTCTTATTGGGTTCGGTGCAGGAGCAGTCTGGCCCCTTGGAAAAGTGACATTACCTGTTCGGGCCGGATCAGTGGTGTTGAGAACGGACTTTTTGGTGGTTGATGTCCCTTCTTCCTATAACGCGATTATAGGAAGAACATGGTTGCATAAGATGAGAGCAGTCTCCTCGACTTATCATCAGATGGTGAAATTCCCAGGATCAAATGGGATTGAAGTTCTTAAAGGCAACCAGAAGGTGGCGCAACAAATGCTTGATTTCCATCATCAAAACAGCCCCAAAAGTCCACCATGTTCATACACTGGAAGTACCAGATCAACCAACCATCGAAGATGTTGGAAGAAGCCCTGCTGAAAAAGTGGTTGAGGGCTTGGAGAAGATTCAGATCAACGAGATTGATCCTGAACGATATTTTTTAGTTGGGGAATCACTGCCAGCAGATGAAAAGGCCGAATCAATAAAGTTCCTAAAAGAGCATATTGATGTTTTTGCATGGGTGCCTGAGGAAATGCCTGGGGTGGATGCAGATGTGATCTGTCACCATCTAAACATTGACCCTCAGCACAAGCCGATCATTCAGAAGAAACGAAGGGCAGCCGTGCAGCATGTAGATGCAGTGATTGAGGAGGTTGATCGTCTGTTGGAAGCCAAAGCAATACGAGAAGTCTATTACCCCGAATGGTTATCCAACACTGTTGTAGTAAAGAAGAAGAATGGAAAGTGGCGAGTCTGTGTGGACTTCACAGACCTGAACAAAGCATGCCCTAAGGATAGTTTTCCTTTGCCCAGGATTGACCAATTGGTTGATGCAACCTCTGGCTACGAACGAATGAGTTTTCTCGATGCATATCGAGGATATCATCAGATCGCCATGTTTGAACCTGATCAAGAGAAGACTTCCTTCATCACACCTCGAGGATTATATTGCTACAGTGTCATGCCGTTTGGGCTCAAGAATGCTGGGGCCACATACCAAAGACTTGCAACCATCATGTTCAAAGATCTCATTGGGAAAACTTTAGAAGTTTACATTGACGATATGGTGGTAAAAAGTCGAAAAAAAAGGAGGACATAGTACTGATTTAAAGGAAGTGTTTGAAATCTTGAGGAAATACAAGTTGAAACTCAACGCCTCGAAGTGTGCGTTTGGAGTTGGTTCAGGAAAGTTCCTAGGCCATTTGGTAACCATGAGGGGGATAGAGGCAAATCCCGAGCAAATCGATGCTTTGCAGAAATTACAAAGTCCCAAAACTACCAAGGAAGTCCAGAGGCTGACTGGAATGGCGGCAGCACTGAACAGATTCATCAGCAGGTCAAGTGACAAGTGCAGACCCTTTTTTCAGTTACTGAAAAAGAGAGAGGGATTTGAATGGGGAGCAGAATGTGAGCAGGCCTTCCAAGACCTGAAGAAGTACTTGGCCGAACCCCCATTATTGTCAACTCCGCAGCCAGGTGAGTCTTTAATTCTGTATTTAGCTGTTTCCGAGCACGCAGTTAGTGCAGTCTTATTGAGGGATTTGGGGATCGAGCAAATCCCCATTTATTATGTTAGCAAGACATTGTTGGATGCAGAAACGAGATATCTGCCATTAGAAAAACTTGTCTTGGCACTTAAGACAGCAACCAGGAAACTGCCACACTACTTCCAAAGCCATAAGGTTGTGGTCTATACCGAGTATCCATTGAAGTCACTGCTTCGAAAGGCAGATTTCTCGGGTAGGATCTCGACATGGTCCGTTGAGTTAAGTCAGTATGATCTCGAATATCAGCCGCGCACAGCAATTAAAGGCCAAGTGTTGGCTGATTTTGTAGCAGAGTTTTCCCCCACTGTTGCTCCCTTGCCTCCTACGAGAAAGGAACAGGCGGCTAAGACATCATCCTTTACGGATCAACCCGTCGCCGAACAGGATCCCAAAGAATGGAAGCTATTCGTTGATGGATCGGCATGCAATACCGGTTCTGGAATTGGAGTTGTCCTCTTTCCTCCTGAAGGAGTTCTAATTGAGCTATCTGCTCGGCTTGGATTCAGTGCATCGAATAATGTGGCTGAATATGAAGCACTCTTGGCAGGATTGAGAAGTGCGAAGACCCTTAAAGCAGAACGGGTCAGGGTGTATTGTGATTCCCAGCTTGTTGTGAATCAGCTGTCCGGCGAGTACGAAACTCGGAACGAAAAGATGGCGGCCTACGTGCAGGCAGCCAAAGACTTGCTTGATACCTTCGAAAGGGTGTATATTGAGCAAATAAGTTCTTCACAGAACGCTCATGCAGATTCTTTAGCCTGGTTGGCTGCAGCAGTTCCAACAGAATTTAAAAGAAGAGTGGCAGTAGAATATCTGAATGAGCCTAGCATTGTGAGGAATGTGGACTTGGTCTTGGACGTGAACCAAGGACCAAGTTGGATGGACCCAATAATGGAGTTCTTACGAGACGAGACACTCCCTTCTGATAAAAAGGAGGCCCACAAGATAAGAGTCAAATCTGCTAGGTTTTGGCTGTCCCCAGAGGGTAAGTTGTGTACAGGAAATCCTTTACAGGTCCTTATTTGCTATGCGTACATCCTGAGATGGTACAGAAGTTCCTTCATGAGATCCACGAGGGAACATGTGGGAGCCATGCCGGAGGGAGATCCATTGCTCACCGAGCAATTACTCAAGGATACTGGTGGCCACACATGCAAGAAGATGCAAAGGTTTATGTAAAGATTTGTGAGAAGTGTCAGAAATTCTCACCAATGATTCGAACACCTGCCGAGGATCTGGTGCCTTTAACGAGTCCCTGGCCTTTTGCCCAATGGGGAATGGATATTGTGGGTCCATTGCACAAAGCAACTGGGAATCGAAAATTCCTGCTTGTAGCAACTGATTATTTTACGAAGTGGATTGAGGCAGAACCATTGGCCAAAATCACTGAACCTATGATAGAAAGGTTCGTGTGGAAAAGCATCATCACTCGTTTTGGGGTCCCTTATTCATTGATTACAGACAATGGATCCCAATTTCAGAAGAAATTCAAGACTTTTTGTGCTCAGTATGGAATACGAAACTATTACTCCACTCCGGCCTACCCTCAGAGTAATGGGCAAGCAGAGGCTTCTAACAAAACTATCCTTGATGGGATCAAGAAAAGGCTGGACAAAGTCAAGGGTAAGTGGCCTGATGAGTTGCCATTGGTTTTATGGGCTCACCGAACAACGCCAAGGAGGTCTACGGGAGAGACCCCCTATTCGTTGGCTTTTGGAACAGAGGCTGTCATACCTCTGGAAGTGGGTCTGCCGACCAACAGAACAGCTTTGGTAGAAAGTGGAGGCAATGACAGGGCCCTTGAAATCGAGCTTGATCTTGCCGAGGAAAAGAGAGAAAAGGCGTTGATACATCTTGCTTCTTACCAAGAACAGCTGATGAAAAGCTACAACAAAAATGTTCATCCTAGAGAATTCGGTGTTGGGGACCTTGTGCTACGAAAAGTGCTCGGCAACACCAAAGTGGCAAACGAAGGCAAGCTGGGGGCCAACTGGGAAGGCCCGTATAAAGTAACCGAGGTTGTGGGCATAGGAGCCTATAGATTGGCAGATCTGGATGGTGATCCAATTCCGAGGCCTTGGAATGTTCATAATTTAAGAAAGTTCTTTGTTTAGAAGCATTAAAATCTGTTTTGGATTTGCACTACGTGATTGTGTAGGAATTACGAATATAATTCCTCTGTTCTAGTTTTTATTATTGGTTCATGAATAAAATCACTTCTTTCGAATAACTGTTGTGATATTTAAATACGAACTACGAGTCTGGTTCCTCCTATTCGTATTGGGGAGCAGGATATACCTTTTGAGTATGTGAAACTTAAAAGATTATAAGTACGCGAAACTTAATAAATACAAGTACGAAACACTTGTATAAACTTGAACACAAGTATGAAACACTTGTGTGCTTTTCAAACTTTTTGAAGTACGTGAAACTTACAAATGTTACAAGTTTGACAACACTTGTATATTATTACAACATACAAGTATGAAATACCTGTATGGACGTTTAACGAATGAGATACTTATAAGTACGTGAAACTTATGTTCCTAAGTATGTGAAACTTGAGGAAATTCCTTTATGATCAAGTGTCTGTGTGACAAACACTTGAAAGATTTGTGACACAGCAATTGGCTTGGCTTACAAACATAACGAGTATATGTTCAAAGTACGTGAAACTTATAAATATCTGTTCTTAAGTACGAAAGACTTAAAAGAACAAATTGTATGTTCTGGTTCTTAAAACTATGTGCAAATTGCACAAGACAATCAAAAGTACGAAATACTTGAGAACAAAAATCAAAAACATTGTATCCAAACAGATGCAATAAACACAACGCCACAGGGGGCCGAGTACCTGTTTTAGACAAAAGTATTAAAAGTTTGGGAGCCACACAGGGCCAAATGCTTATGGTCACGCAGGACCAGCAACCAACGTCAAAAACAAAAGAGTTCAGACAAACTTACCAACAGTCAGTCCACATTTTGGACTTCCGGAACATCCGTATTAACCTGGGGACCTGCCCCATCATCTGCTGGATTCTCCTCCAATACTATAGGTTCATTCCCTGCATCACGAGCTGGGGACTGGACAGCTTGGGAACCAGATGGGATGTCTTCTTCTGCTCCGGTAAAATCTTCGATCTGCTGTTCAACATCATCTTCCAGGGAAACATCTTGCTGTTGGGAAGCTGCAGGCCGGTTGCTCGGTAGTTCATTATCAGTCCACAATGGAGAGTCCTCAGCAACACCAACCTTTGTTAAACAGGTTTCCCAGCAAGCAATCCAAATTTGATCTTGAAGAGCAGGAATCTGTTGAACATAGTTCTCAGTTGTGGTGTCAAATCCTTTCTGGTACCCATCCTCATATGCAGCTTTTTTGGCAGAATCAATCTCTGATAAAGCCTGATTGAGGCTCTCTTCGGCAACTTCGAGTTTTTCCTTAGTTTGGTTGAAATCAGATTTAGCTTTGTCTCTTTCTCTCTCCAGTCTGGTAACTGTTCGGAGCAGTCTGGTGTTGTCATTCATCAGCCTTATCCTTTCAGCATCTGCTTCTTGGTACTTTTTACCTAAAGTAACTATTTTTTGAATAAACTGGCAAAAAACCGAACAGTAAGAAATAAGAATATCCAGTGGTGTACGGAATATGCACCAAGACTTATATGAAAAGATTAAATCACATTACCTTAATACCACTGACGAGTCCAGTGGCGACGAGCCGATCAGATGTAGCCTCAGATTCTTTCTGCATATCTACAGGGAGCAGTAGGCCTTGGGCAAGGGCAAGGGCAAGTGCTGTCTCCGAAGAGCTAGCACTATCCCCGACATGAACGGGACGATCTCCCCTAGTGAAGGGAGGCGTCCAAGTCTGAGGAAGGACTTCAGTGGTTGGAGAGATGGGATGATGAGTTTCGGTAACAGCTCCGGGAGCAGTACCGTCTTGACTGTCAACTCTTGGACGTTTGTCTCGATGGAAGTCGGTGGCTTCTGTAGCAGTATCAACTTCCCGAGGAGAAGAAGATGACCGTGCAGATCCCCCCCTATTGCGACGTGAACGCGGGGGAGGGACGCCAGTTGATGCTACCCTATTGGTAGCACCTCGTCCCCGTAAGGAGACGGTAAGTAAAGAGCTAAGGTTGATGGGTTGGTGTGTCATTGTACCTGGAGCCGGAGGAGATCGAGAATATCCGGATGAGGATGACTGACTGGTGATTGGGTGAAGAACAGGTTGTTGTTCGGTAATGACTTGCCTACGCCTAGATCTTCTGAGTACCACACGTGTTTGGGGTACACCGTCAGGGATAGCAATCTCGTCTGACTGACCGGCAATGGTAACACCGGATTGACGTCCTGAGGTACGTGGTTGGGGAGCAGCTGATGTAGAGGTAGAAGCAGTACTGGTGCTTGGATGGGCAAGCCTCCTGTCTATAACGCCTCTGTACGACGGTTCGTATCCTAGCAGTACCTCGGCGTTACGTCCCCGACCAGCTGTGGAGGTACCTGGCACTCCTGTATATTTGAGAACTTTGTTGATATCCTCTGTTCGGATATTGCTTGGTGTACGTCTGGGACGGTAGTTAGCGTTATCAGCTGCATCCAAAATGTTAAAATAAAATAAGACATATGGAAATGCTACGAGAAAGCAGTAAATAGAAACTTTCAGAATTAGAAAAATGAGGAGTATTACGTGGGTATCCCCATATGTGGGGGCAGTGGAGCCCCACCACTTGACCATCCTCTCCTAGAGGTTCGAAAGCTCCAGTGACATAAAGGAAATCAACCTCATGATCCCGAGCAGAATCTGGCAGGTTGAGCACGAGGCGCTTTTCTGCCCTTCTTACTTTGAAATAGTATGTGTTATAATCAGGGTTAAGTACAATGCTGTACCACCACTGAATATCCCAAATCCCCAACTGGGTGCCTAGAATCCTATTCAAAGCAACTACCCCCATTATCAACCTAAATACGTTTGTTGACACTTGCATTGGAGTAAGACGGTACCAACTCAAGATTTGACGAAGGAGTGGATGAAGGGGGAAACGGACCCCGCCTTCGACGATGGCTACGATTGGGATACACATTCTATCCCAAGAGCCACCGTCCCTATCTGCCCCTAGAGGGGCGAGTTCGAGACCAACGTTCTCTGGAACGTTGTAATCCCTCCTAAATGCCGTCATGGCAGAAGGGGTCTCGCATAATTTCCTAAATTTACCGGATTTAAGAGGGTTATCGTGTTCATCCGCCATGGATATACTCGAAGGAAACGTAAAAGCAAGATCGGGCGTGATTGAAACCCTAGACACGATCTACAAATTTGAGAATGAAATCTCAAATGAAAAACCTAAACAGAGATAATGGAGTTAGAACGAGAATCTTACAAAGGGACCGTGATGATTTCCTGAAATGCAATCGAGTTTTGCAGGAGGCGGCGATGGCAGAAACGCTTAGAGGGAAAGTTTGAAGGACGTTCGAAAGTTTTGGGTAAAAACCCAAAATGAACCCTTTTTGGGGTTTAAAGGAAAGAAACGGAGACGAAGCGTCTCCTCTTACGCCGTTACAGGAAAAGTAACGGGATAGAAGGTTTCGACTAACGGCATATTGACGTCGTTTAGATAGAACGTCAGTTCACATTTAATGTAAAAGCGTACGATATGCGCCACGTGGAGTCATTACCTCGAGATGGTATAATGACAGAGGCGCCAAAAGGCATCAATGAGATATTGAAATTATGACTGCACGGGATCAGAAGAGTTTGATCGTAGTAAAAATTCTGTTTCTAAACATCATATATTGCCCCCGAACAGTGGTAAATACATGAAGCTGGGGAGCAATTGTAGGGAGGTATTCCCGAGCAGATACATTTAGTTACCGAACACGTGATGTTTGGGAACACGTGGTAAACACAAACGGTACTTATCGCCGGGCAGTATGGTGAACAGGAATACGGACCAGTGATATGGGAAGTCATTGATCTATGCAGTCTGTTCGGCTAGTAAAAGGCCGATGACAAGAGAAGTCAGTGGTGTGAAACTAGGCTGTTCGGCAGATAGAGACATTCTCATTACGCTTGGACCAAATTACATGTGAAGTTATTGGTCCAGGCAGTCTGTTCGGCAACGAGTTGGCCGAACAAGGAAAGAACCCCAAATTAATTGTTGTAACATGGGGAACATTCTGGAAGAATCCAGAATGTTGGTATTCTGATTAAGGAATAAGATCCCGTGAATAAAGGATCTGAGAAAGATACCCAATGAGAATGGGATGTTTGGCCAGTAAAGGAAAAGAATCCTAAAAGGACTCTTTTCCAATAAACTGATAAAGGAAACGAGAATCCTTGATATCCTGGGTTTCCTATACGAGTTAGGAATCCTATGGCAATAGGAATGCTTGGGCAGCAAGCATACACAAGTCTATATATATGAGGTGAACCTAGAGGAAAAAGGTACGCAACATACTGCATTATTATTGCTTTCCTACTGATAATTAGGGTTTTGTTCTTAGTACGTGATACTAATAAAGGCATCGGAGGGCCTTTGCCACGAGAGGCAAAGGTGCACTCACTCCCTGTCTATTTTGCAGATTAGGGTTCAGACGTCGAGTTAGGGTTCCGGTGAAGAGGCACGAATAAGCCGTTGCAATCCAGTTGAACCGAAGCATCAATTGTTTTCATCCCCCTACAATCACATCTTTCGATAAACGTAGTCTTTTAAAGCTAAATCTTCCAGGCGTGAGCACGCGGTCGTGACTCTCGCCTGAGTTAAATTGAGAACCAGTAACAGCTTAAGTCAAGGGTTAGATGATCTCTAGATTTGCCTCCTTTAGTTTATCTAGCTCATTTCTAGTCTTCGCTTTATCTTTTCCACCGTTAAAAGCAAAACCAAGTTGGCCGTTTTAAACGCCACAATCCACCTTATCAAACCTACAATCCAATTAAGCTACATTCGAATTCTCTGTGGGTACGATCCCAGACTTCCGGATATTATGCTACCGATGATCTAGCCCTACGCTTGGGGTTTTTCTCAACCTTATTTGAAGGCAAGGTTGGAGGCGAAGCATTTTTGGCGTCGTTGCCGGGGAATTCTTTATCTAGCTTATTTGAAGGATCGACAAACCAGTAAGTACTCCATTTAATTTTCCTTTTAGGTGTATTGAACTCAACTTAGCGGATACCTCTAACTGAGCCACCAATTCGACTTGAGGTTTAACGAAGCTAGTCGAGCATCAATTGTCTTTTTTACCTTCTATCTATTATTGCTTATATAGCCGTGGTGGTGGCATAACCCCACGAGACTGTTTGCGAACGAGGCGGCGGCATAGCCCCTCTAGTCTGCTTTATTGGATTGTGCAGGTTGTATGCTCAATATCTATCGTAGCCCTTTATTGAATCGGCTACATCGATCTGCATCTCGCGAGCTATCACCTCCATTAAGCCCAATGGCAGAGCAACCAGCAGCGCGTACTTTGCGCGATTATTTGACGCCAGAAAGAGGTCCACATGTCTCCCCCATAGCCATTCCCACTTGCACTGCCGCCAATGCGTTTGCTTTCAAGCCAGAATATCATCGGGTTATACCAGAGTTTCGGGGGCGTGAATTGGAGGATCCCTATGCTCACATTCGGGAATTCGAGACTATCGTTAGCACTTTCGTAACCGGGCCGAGACAGTTAGATCAAGCTTGCCTGAAGTTGTTTCCCTTCTCGCTCAAAGATAAGGCTAAGCAGTGGTTCCATTCGTTGAAGCCCCGCTCTTTGCTCACATGGGGTGAAGTGCAAGACGTGTTCACCACCAAGTTCTTTCCGGTCAGCCGAACCAAGCTTCTCATGGATCAAATTCAGAATTTCAAACAAAAAGATGGGGAAGTCTTCTATAAGTATTGGAAGCGTTACAAGGATTTACTCGCAGCTGTCCCCCACCATACCTTTCCCATGTATCTTGTGATCAACTATTTCTATTTGGGTTGTGATCGGGAGTCCAAGCAGCTTTTGGATACTATGGGGAGTGGTGATTTCATGGGAAAGGACCCCGATGCCGCTTGGGAATTCTTAGATGCTTTGGCCGAGAGAGCTCAAACTTGGCAATACATTGATCCGGGTGACCAAGCTATGAGAAATCAAGGACCGGGAGGCTCCGGTAAGTTTTCAGTGAATGAGCATAACGGTCTTGAGACGCGCTTGGATGAGTTATCGTTAAAGTTGGACAAAATGAAGCTAGATTCGGTTCAAGTGAAAGAAGTGAATGAGGTTCGCCAAGTGGAGAAAGTGTGTGTCATTTGTGAGACTACGGGTCATTCGACCGACAACTGTCATACCATCCCCACCCTCCGACAGCATTATAATCAACTCCCTGAAGAGGTGTGCGCATTGAACCAACGTTGGGATCCATATTCCAATACTTACAATCCGGGGTTGAGATCTAATCCGGCTTTCCGTTGGGGTAACCAAAATGAGGTCAGCTCGTCAACTTCTCAAGCTCCTCCTCCTCAGAATCAAACATGGTGCCAATCTCAGTTTCAGGGTCAGCCACGGTTTCCTCCGGCACAATCTCAAGGCCCACCAGGATTCATACCACCGGGCCAATTCCAAGGGCAAAATCAATTTCAGCAGCAACCAGCACCGCCTCCACGACGTTCTTTGGAGGATACTCTGAATGCATTCTGTCAAATGCAAACGACCACCAATGAGCAAACTACCCAAGCGATGAACGACATAAGGAATCAAGTGGGTAAATTAACAACGGCTATCGGTGTATTGCAACAAGAGAAATGCAAACTACCAACCCAGCCTCAACCAAACTCTCAAGGCCAACATTTTGCACAAGGCTCTTCGGTGACTTTCCCTGAGCAAGCAAAGGCCATAATATCGTTGAGAAGTGGGAAGAGGGTTGATAATGCTCAAGTGGAGCCGCCGGTTGCGCAAATCTTGCTACCTTTTCCGGCACCATTGAAGCCAACAATGCCAAATGGGGAATCTCCCAAATCAGCTCCTACGGAAGAAGAGAAGGGAAAGGCCAAAGAAGTTGAGGTTCCCAAAGCTTTCACCATTCCCGCTCAATATCCTAACCGACTAAAGTCGCCGGCCAAGCAAAATTTGAACAGTGATATCTATGAAGTTCTCCAGAAAGTGACGGTTAACCTTCCTTTGCTCGATGCTATTAAACAGATTCCATCGTACGCCAAATTTTTGAAGGAGTTGTGCACTCACAAACGGCAACTCCAAGTGCAGAAGAAGGTGTTCTTGACCGAACAAGTAAGCTCACTCTTCCAGTCAACCCTTCCGCCCAAGTATAATGATCCGAGCTGTCCTACGATATCCATCACCATCGGGGGTAAAGTTTGTGAAAAAGCTCTTCTCGATTTGGGGGCAAGTGTAAATCTCCTACCGTTCTCGGTCTATGAACAACTTGGTTTGGGAGAGATGAAACCAACTCAGGTGACTTTACAACTGGTGGACAGGAGTATTCGCATTCCCAAGGGTATGGTGGAAGATGTCCTTGTTCAGGTTGATCAATTTGTGTACCCGGTTGACTTTGTGGTTCTTGATACGTGCCCGGTACCGGCAGCTCAATCATCCGTTCCGATCATTCTTGGCCGGCCGTTTTTGGCAACATCCGACGCCGTCATTCATTGTAGGGATGGCCGCCTTAACATGAGTTTTGGCAACATGAAGATGCAAGTCAACATGTTCAATCTTGGAAGCCAAATAGGGGACGATGAGGATATATGCGGAGTTAGCATGATCGACTCACTTGTTCAAGACCATGTCAATAAGTTTATTTACCAGGACGAGTTGGAACTCGCACTGACTTCCGCCGAGGCCGATTTTCTTGATGCCCCTGAGGTTGCGTATTTGTCATCTTTGCTGGATGTGGAAGAGGTGTGTGCTAGTACTCCGTGGTTTCAAAAATTTGAGGAGCTACCTCCTATTGAGAAGCGCGTCGTTCTGTCTAGTGTGGAACCCCCGACACTCGAACTTAAACCTCTACCGGATTCACTTAAGTATGCCTATCTTAGTGAAGGCCAAACATACCCGGTGGTAATCTCCTCCGCCCTAACCGAACTTCAGGAATTGCAATTACTCGCTAAGTTGAAGAAGCATTCAAGGGCTATTGGGTGGTCCATAGCGGATATCAAAGGCATGGATGGATCTCTTTGCTCTCATCACATCTACATGGAAGATGATGTTAAGCCCTCTCGCCAGCCTCAACGACGATTAAACTCGATTATGAAGGATGTGGTGCGAGCGGAAGTTCTTAAATTGTTGGACGTTGGTATTATTTACCCGATAGAGGATTCCAAGTGGGTGAGCCCGATACAAGTGGTACCTAAGAAGTCTGGGGTGACTGTGGTGAGAAACGACAAGGATGAGCTTATCCCAATGCGTGTTCAGACTGGTTGAAGGGTGTGCATTGATTATCGGAAGCTGAACACCAGTACAAGAAAGGACCACTTTCCCCTTCCCTTCATCGATCAAATTTTGGAGAGAGTGGCCGGGCATAAGTTCTACTGCTTCTTGGACGGGTACTCCGGTTATAATCAGATTGAGGTGGCCTTGGAAGATCAAAAGAAGACTACTTTCACGTGCCCATTTGGGACCTTTGCGTATCGTCGTATGTCGTTCAGGCTTTGCAACGCCCCCGGTACCTTCTCAAGGTGTATTATGGGCCTTTTCAGCGACATGGTGGAGAAAATTATGGAGGTATTCATGGACGACTTCTCAGTTTTTGGTGACTCTTTTGAGGCTTGTCTTACCAATTTGGGGCTTGTACTAGCCCGGTGCGAGGAGAATAACCTCGTGCTTAATTGGGAGAAATGCTACTTTATGGTGACCGAAGGCACTGTACTTGGCCACATTGTTTCTTCGAAAGACATCGAAGTGGATCGCGCAAAAATTGACTTGATTGGGAATCTTTCGACTCCTAAGTGTTTAAAGGATATCCGATCTTTCTTGGGGCATGCCGGTTTCTATCGGCGTTTTATCAAAGATTTCAGTGCCATTGCCCGGCCATTGTGCCACTTGCTTGCTAAGGATGTGCCTTTTGAATGGACGCCAGCTTGCGCGGCCGCCTTCGCCCAGTTAAAGTCACGTCTCACTTCTCCACCTATTGTGTGTTCTCCGGACTGGGAATTGCCATTTGAGCTAATGTGTGACGCCAGTGATTACGCCGTTGGAGCTGTTTTGGGCCAACGAAAAGGGAAAGAGCCGTACGTCATTTACTATGCAAGTAAAATGCTCAATGAGGCTCAAATGAACTATTCGACTACGGAGAAGGAGTTGCTTGCTATAGTCTTTGCATTGGACAAGTTTCGGTCTTATCTAGTGGGGGCTCCGATTACTGTGTACACCGATCATTCCACTCTCAAGTACCTTTTTACGAAGCAGGATGCCAAGGCGAGATTGATTCAGTGGATTTTGCTCCTACAAGAGTTTGACCTCACCATTAAGGACAAGAAGGGTGTAGAGAACGTGGTGGCCGATCATTTATCTCGGCTCGAATTCGACGATCTTACAACACACATTCCTATCGGTGACTCCTTTCCTGATGAGCAGCTATTCTCCATCACTATGGCTCCATGGTACGCAGATATAGTAAACTATTTAGTCACCGGTCTTATGCCTGCCCATTGGAATTTACAAGCCCAGCGTCAGTTCTTGGCCGAGGTGAAACGGTTCTCTTTTGACGACCCGTATTTGTTTAAGTATTGCGCCGACCAACTTGTTCGCCGTTGTGTGCCCGAATCTGAGCAACATAGTGTTATCCAGTTTTGCCACACAGAGGCTTGTGGCGGCCATTTCTCGTTCAAAAAGACCGCCACTAAGATTTTACAGTGCGGTTTCTATTGGCCACAATTGTACAAGGATACGTTTGCTTTCTGCCGGGCATGTGCGCGCTATCAACTTCTAGGGTGCGTGACGCGACGTAACGAGATGCCACTTACACCCATTTTGATTATTGAAGTGTTTGACTGTTGGGGTATCGACTTCATGGGGCCATTTCCTACCTCTTTTGGGTACCTCTACATTTTGTTGGCCGTTGACTATGTCTCCAAATGGGTGGAGGCTATCCCCACTCGTACCAATGATGCCCAAGTGGTTGTTGAATTTCTCCGTGAGTACATTTTGGCTCGATTTGGCATGCCCAGGGCAATCATCAGTGACCAAGGGTCCCACTTTTGCAACCGATCCATTGCGGCCCTCATGCGGAAGTATTCCATCATTCACAAAGTCTCCACGGCTTACCACCCGCAAACGAATGGCCAAGCGGAGCTTGCGAATCGAGAGATTAAACATATCTTGGAGAAGACGGTTAATCCTACCCGTAAAGATTGGTCAACTCGATTGATCGATGCTTTGTGGGCTTACCGTACTGCGTACAAGACTATCTTGGGAATGTCACCATATCGGTTGGTTTACGAAAAAGTGTGCCACTTGCCAGTCGAGCTTGAGCATAAAGCGTATTGGGCCATTAAGAAGCTGAATTTCAATCTAGTCAAAGCCAGTGCCCGGCGCAAGCTCCAATTGACGGAACTCGAGGAGTTAAGGTACAATGCTTACGACCATTCTAGCGCTCATAAATCTCAACTCAAAGCCAAGCATGATAATAAAATTGTGATTAAAAACTTTGTGCCCGGTCAAAAAGTATTGTTGTATAATTCTCGATTGCATTTGCATCCCGGAAAGTTGCGCTCACGTTGGGCTGGCCCTTATATTGTCAAAAATGTGTCCCCTCACGGGGCGATAGAAGTAGAAAGCGTGCGTAACGGTTCCTCTTTTAAAGTTAATGGTCAGCGGCTTAAGCCTTTCCTTGGAAATTTTGAAGCAGGCGAGCCCGATGAGGTTTTGGCCCATCCCGTTTATACGGATGGCCTTTCGGTATAGTTTGTGTTCCATTTATTTGCACGGGGAGCGAAAGAGTAACCGCTGAACTTAACTATTTGTCGGACCCGGCCCCCGGGTAGGGGGTACCCTCCATTGACTTGGGTATATGTAGCTCCGCACGCCGCTACTAAAAAAAGGATCGTGTGCCTAGCTCCGGTTAGTAAGGGCAATTTTAATATCAGTGACATAGGGCTTTCATTAGCTTTTCTGATAGGAGTAATTCACAGTGAACCACTCACGTCTTCCAGATTAGCCCCAACGGGGGCGGTATAGATCTTAGGTTCAGCCTTGATATTCCCGTGCTCCATTACCGCACTTGGCTCTATCTTGTGCCTGCCTGGTTACGATCTTAGGGGACGCTGGACTTCATTGTTTGGCGGAGTCCAGCTGTGACTTGGACGCTCCGAGCTCTGATATTAAATTCTGTGTGTTTGTACATTTGTAAATATTGCTTTTGTGTTTTGTTCTTATTTCTTACGTTTCGGGATTTTCCCACCACGAGATTTCACCAACGCATCATTGTATCGGACTTTAATTAGTCCTTCTTTGTCGCAGTTTGCCGTTAACGATCCATGCTCACCAGATATGTCCCTATCGGGGGCAGCTTAGGTCTTTGGGTGCGACTTGATACTCCCGTGCTTTGGCGCTAGGCTCTGTCTTGTCTCACTTTGTTTCAGTCATAGGGAACGCTGGGCTTCATTGCTTGGCGCGGTCAAGAGGTGAATTTTACTTCGGGCATGATGTAACAAACTTGACGGTCTAGTATAGCCACTCGTGTCTTGTCTACTTGGTGAGACTCGGGAAGAAAAGTATGACTCGTGAGATTGCGTGAAAATCGGGTGGTGTTCTTTGATGTTTCTCTTTGTATATGTGTTTGTTGGTGCCCAGATAACACGTGCCGGGTGGTTCTAATGTCATTTGGCTCTTAGTAGGTAGTTCGAGCTTAAGTCTTTTGCAGGGTGAACGTGCTACCACACCAGCCTTGGTGGATTGGATCTAACGTCGGAGTGATTGAGGCATTCAGGAGCCCTAAGCATGGGTGCGATTACGTGTTGCGGTTATTAGTCCAATAAAGTTTTGGCCATGATCCTGTGTGACTAGCTGTGGTTCCGTTGGAAGAGCCGAAGGAGTCGACCTTGAAAGCCGTTCGGATGACAAACGGAGCCGGTGACGCAAAAACCTCCAACTTGGTCGAGGTATAAGGGGGTTGACATTCCCCCGTAGGTACGATCTTTTGTTTCTTTTTCCCTACTGTTGTTCTCCATGCTATGAGGGCATAACATATTTCAAGTTGGGGGGAGGGACATAAATCGGATATTTATGTTTTATGCTTTTCGTTTTAAATTTTTTGTTTTTGGTAGATCAATCCTTCCGTTATTACAAAGTTAGTGGAATGGAGCAACTTAGCACTTGGTCATTAGTTCATTAATTGGCAAGAGAGCATGTAAATATTTTTGGTGAACTTGTTCTGTCCAACTCGTATGCATGCTGAAAGGGCGTGAAATTAGGTGTTGAGTGTGTTGTGAGCAGGTTTGACCCATATCCCGTTGTTGTTCTCAATATATTCTGAGTTAGGTTTTAATCTCATGTCATGCCTAAATATGTTCGTTATCTACTTTAAATCGCTTCAGAATCTATGGCATATGTAAGAAATGATACAAGGCCATCTTTGTTTGATTAAAACCACAAGAGAGTCCCATTGTCCTTTAAAAATAAGCCTAGTCCGCGTCTTACTCTTATCCATAGGAAACCAGATGTTTGGGTGGATGGTTGGAAGTGGGTTTTGAGCTTTGCTGGGCTGGCCTCAGGTTTACAGGCTCCGGGTGTGTTTTTAAAGTGGCTTCGGGCGTCGGCATTGGCTATCGGGTGGCAAAGTTGAACTTCCAGAGATAAGCTTCCCGTATCGATACAGCCTGTAAGGCGTATCGATACGCATTTGTTCGTGGGCAATCAGAGAGACCCGTATCGATACAGATTTTGGACCGTATCGATACGCGTTGCTTAATTTTGAAATCTGCAGTTATCAAGGCCGGCCTTTTCATCTTCCCACCCTCCATTCTCTCTCACTAACCCTCCATAACCGCCCAAGCTCTTCGAAACCCAACCCCAAAACACCAAAATCAACCCCAAAACTCCATAATCTTTCATCAAACCTTCAAGCTTTCAAGGATTTTCAAAGGATTTCAAGTCAAATCCTACTAAGTACAAAGGTAAATCCATTCTCACTCTCTCTATGCGCAACATCTTCCATTGTTCTATCTCTAGAATGGTTTTAACCCTTGATTAACCACTATATATTGCCATGCATTGCTATTTTGAACCATTCTACCATGTATTCTAACCCCCAACTTCTGAAATCACCCATGAACCCCTTTTCCGAGATTTTTGAAATTTTGATTGGATTTGGGACTGAAATTGCATGGCGAAGTTACCAATTGTGTACTGAATTTTAGAGGCAGAATCTGTGTAGTATAACTCAAAAGTTTTATGGATTTTGTCTGGCCGCCTGTTTTGTTGAAACTTGTGCGTTCCTGGCTGCAATCTGGGTTGTTTTCTGTAGTATTTTGTTTCAAGATTTGGGATATTGTTCTGTTTGGTAGGTTTTGCATGCAATGGTGAGAACAAAGACTGTGGCTTCTAAGGGCAAGGCTCCGGCTTCTTCTTCGCAACAAGCGGAGGAGATAGTGCAGGAAATGGAGGAGGAGGAGGAAATGATTGCAAACCCGCAAAAGCGAGGCCGGGCTAAGAGGAGGACGGCGGCTGAGATTCGCGCCGTGACTCAAAAGAAATGGGAAGAGGGGATTCGTAACCGGGGGTTTAAGAATGAGCGACATGTGGACGTCGACAACCTTGGTATTGAGAATCCGTTTGTTCGTCGCATCCATGACCAAGGTTTGTCTTACTACCTTGCTCCTAACCCTAGTTACAACAAAGAGCTTGTTATCGAATTTTACAAAAACATGAAAATTCCGCCCGAGGAGGATGAGAAGAAGGATGATGCCAAGGTAACATCGAAAATTGGGAAGATTCCTATTGAGGTGACTTCTGGGTTTATTGCACGGGTTTTGAATTACCGCCAACCACCCGCGGATGATGTGAACTATCCCGATGAGGAGTATGTGGCAGACGAGACCGTTGTTCAGGAATTGTACAAAAATCCTAGGGAGGCGAGTCTCCCTCATGTGCCGGGAAAGTTTAAGGAGGTGTATCGGCTTGTTAATCAGCTAGTGCATCACAATTTCAATCCGAGGGGGACGGAGAACAAGCCGGATAGTTACGAAGGGGGGATGATTCACGTGTTCATGAATCCGAATGTGGTGTGTGACTGGGCTAAGGTTATATTTCAGGAGATGATTGACTTCAAAGCCAAGGCCCCGACCAATTCTAGGTTGCCTTTTCCATGTTTGGTGACCGTGATGTGTTTGGCTCAAAAGGTTCCCGATTCCAAGTTTCCGGAGCGTGAAAAGCTCAATCCGGGGGATATTAACAGTTCCATACTCACCCGGAGTATCTCTCAATCCCGACCTACTGCTGCTGCTGCCCCACGTGGGGCGTACTTGACTACTTTGCCACCAAAGGGTGCAAAGTCGGCTGCTTGGAACAAATTGCTGTTTTGCCAAGGGGTGGCTACTATGGGATGCCTGAGGAAACTGAAGAAGGCGACCCGAGCAAATGCAAGGAGGCAGCGGAAGATAGATCACAAGTTAGACTAGGTTCTGAGCCAAGGCGTCGGGCAAGCCAGTGAGCAGTATGTACCACCGCTCGAGGAGCCTGATGAGGATAGCGATGATTTTGCTGGGGATGAGCCAGTGTTTGTGGATGACGAGTAGGGTCGGTGGAGTAGTTGGAAATCCCTCAACTTGGTCGGGGTGCTTGGTGGTTGACAACCCACCTCTTATCTTTTATTTCGTTGTTTTTAGTTTAGTTTGGTTTAGTTTAACTCTTACTAAATAGTTTAGTAAGTTTTTGTTGAGGCCGGCATGTGGCCTATGACTTGGTAGATGGAATTGAAGGCGGCCAAGGGTAGTTGAACCGAGCTAGTATATGGCCGCCATCCCATTTTGCTAACCGTTCTTTGATTGCAACCAAGGTCAATATATGCTCTGAAGCCCTTAGTAGATCTTTAATATGCCTTGATTTCATTTCGATTTATCGCCTGATAGTTAGCATATTTAGTTTGTGGCATGTTTTCTTTCGGCAATTAAATTTTCAATCGTTTAGTCGTAAGTTCTGTTTAATGGTGCTCTCCACTTATAAGGCACGGTATTTTTGTTCCCCGTGCCTAATTCGAGCACCTTTCTTGTGGGATATGGCTACATTGATTGGAATTGGTGAAGTTATAGCTTCGTATCCGTCTTTTGTCTTTTGACGCTCATTTTGGATACTTAATTATAACTTGCTCAATATTTAGTTGATCGCTCAATTGTTAGCTGCGAGTTGTTTGGAATAATTAAGTTATTTTAACTCTTGCCAATTAGTTGCAATTTGAGTAGGTGCTAAGTAGTTTTGACGGAAGGATTGTCAGATGTTTTTTCTTTCCGTTAGTTCTTATTTTGTTGCTAGGGGCTAGCAACGCTCAAGTTGGGGGGTGTGATACGCACCTAAGATTGCTTGATCGTGGTGCTTAAGTCCGTTAGTTAGAAGTGTTTTTAGCTTTTAATTGTCGTTTTTAGTCAATATTGCTCGTAAGGTAGTTTGTTAAGTGTTTCAGGCAAAAAACCCTTAAAAGTCGTATTTTGAGTGCAAAGTCAACCCCCAAGTTAATCCAAGAATCATCGCCCGGTGGAACTTGTGCCAAAGCGACCAAAGAACGAAGGTGAGGAGCATCGGGCAAGCCAACGGTCGTCGGGTGTCTAGACTGGGAGGCTGACTTGAAGAACCAGAGATAAGCATCCCGTATCGATACGGATTTTGGGCGTATCGATACGCGTTTGTTATCTCTCCAAGCAGAAAGTCCCGTATCGATACGGACATAATTTGTATCGATACGGGTTTGTTACGGGAGATTGGCCTTTTCAGTTTAACGATGTGGTATCGATACTTTGCATAATCTGTATCGATATGGAGAGCTTTCGGCCAGATATTTTGCTACTTTTTGGGCTTTCCATTTATGGAATACTTGCCTTTTATAGTATGTTTTTAGATATTTGAGGAGAGAGAAATCCATTGTGTATAAATAGGGGTCTCTTCTCTCTCTTTTGTATCTAGGTCTTTATTAGCTTTTATTTTTCCTCCATTAATGTTCTTTTAAGCTTTTCAAGTTATTTCCTTAAGAACTCAAGTAAGTAATTCTCGTTTGTTAATTTCTCGTTTATTAAAGTTGTTCCTACGGACTAGATCTTTTATAATATCAAGTTTGTTTTCGTTGTTATTGGTTAAAAGTCATGTCTCGTTTTTTTGCTTTCCTTTATGCTTTAGCTATGTGTGAGTAGTCGACAGGCCAAGTCTCGGGGTAATCTTTCCCGAGCGCTTAGGTTGTTATTTGGTTTTCGAAACTTCGGGCTTAAAATCTTGGTTTTCGGAATTTCATTAACCTAGTCTTTTTGGTCTAAGCGAGGCGTGTTAACTCCTTGGTATGAAGTTTAGTCAAGCGATCTTGGCAAGCGACATATTAAGGGCTCGTGGCCCCCTACATGTTAGATACATTAGCAAAAATAGGTTGATTTAATTCCGGTTAATCACATCTTTAGATAAACGTAGTCTTTTAAAGCTAAATCTTCCGGGCGTGAGCACGCGGTCGTGACTCTCGCCTGAGTTAAATTGAGAACCAGTAACGGCTTAAGTCAAGGGTTAGATGATCTCTAGACTTGCCTCCTTTAGTTTATCTAGCTCATTTCTAGTCTTCGCTTTATCTTTTCCACCTTTAAAAGCAAAACCAAGTTGGCCGTCTTAAATGCCACAATCCACCTTATAAAACCTACAATCCAATTAAGCTACATTTGAATTCTCTGTGGGTACGATCCCGGACTTCCGGATATTATGCTACCGATGATCTAGCCCTACGCTTGGGGTTTTTCTCAACCTTATTTGAAGGCAAGGTTGGAGGCGAAGCAGTAACCGCCTCGGGTGACATCACAGATGACGCACCGGATAAGGCGGTTACGAAGCACATGGCCAGACTTGGCCTAGATGATCCTATCTGCCGCGTATTGCTCCTGATCCCCTCTCGATACGCTATACTCCTTCCAGAGACCTTAACGGAATGCATACTTTGGTAATACCCTAAAGTATTAACAGGGGACTCAATACCGAACGAGGAGATAGAAGGATACATGTTGTGGCCTGTCTGTACAATCCTGTAGACGGAACCGATATGAGACCTCAGTCGATGACGGTCTGGCAAGGTTACCGAGGCTATGACCGAAGCCTTCACAATTATGACTCTTCTAGTGCTGCGAGTTGCAGCGTTAGAAGATTCTTGTGTACCCCTTGAAACTCTCTATACGATTTTGCTTTCTTATTGTACTAATTTCATCATTTATCTTTGTGATAATAAAATTTTCTTTTGCCGATAGAAAGAAAACATGAGCATTTTTACAACCAATACATGCAGTACAATACGTTATGAGTGTTAATTGAACTTGGTCACCATCACTTATCTAAAGCTGCCCAAGCTTGAAATACAACCTAGATATGGTACTCCACTCATTTTGGATTTGTTTTAAGTTGCATATGCCTAAGAAATCTCATGGTCTCTCTCTTACTCCTCTAGTTTATTTGTTCCCACTTGTTTTTTCTAAGCCAGTAATGTTTTTTTTTTTCCCACTTCGTTTCTAACCTTTAAGCGCTTTGTCTCCCTCGGTTTGTTTGAAACTGTTAGACTTTATCCCACATCCATCGCTTATCTAAACCACCCAAGATTGGTTAACATAATTTAAATGCTAGTCCACCTATAGTCAATTGATTTTTAGGTTGGAACCCTCAAAAAAATCTAATATGGTATCAGAGCTAGGTCTTTAGTAGCCTCATCAAGTGGTCTCTATCGCCCCCGAGTCAAATCTTCTGGTCTCCTTAATGGCTCAATTTGTATCTCCACGTGCATCCGGGTAATACGTGAGAGAGAGCGTTAGACTTTATCCTACATCACTTGTCTAAATCACCCAAGCTTAACATATTCTAGAGACTTCTCAACCTATAGTCAATTGATTTTAGGTGGGAGGTTAGAACCTTGAAAGAAATATAACAGAAACAATCTAATTTGAATGACGAACCTGCCTATTCTAGTCTCGTGCTCATCTTGTCTCGACCTCGCCACTGTTCTCTCTCATGTCTCTCAGCTCACCCTCCAGCTCTCTCTATTAAGAAGAGAAATCATGAGTTTAAATTCTTTCCACCGTTGCGGGCTCTGGCCACCGTTCTTTCTTTTTTTTGGGTTATAATCTCAACCGTTTATTTAGTAGGACCCACAAAATAGTATAAACACGCAAAAATCAGTTTGATCAGACATCAATTTACCAAACCAAATCAAACCGAGCCTTACGTCCCAATCACTTGAGGTCGGCTACATGAATCCGTTTCCTCCATTGGACTCTGTCAAGTGTCACTTGTTCACACAGACCCATTATACTCATATCTTTCCGCACTACAGTATCTAATGTCAATTTAGGTCTACCCCTCCCCATAACATTGCTACCTAGAGCTATCCTATCCGCTCTCTTAACTACTGCATTGTCATGACCCAAATCTAGTGGATTTGAATATCACGACCGACCAATGAGTTCACCTCACCAAAGGCCTCTAACGCTTTTTTTTTTTTTAATTGAAACAAACTTAACACATGCGGAAGCGATCTATTAAATAAAAGTCACTAGAAATTCTTTAAAATAACAGAATCATGAGCTATATTTTTTCCTCTCCTTTCCACTACATAACCACAACATAGGTCCGACCTTCTACTAACTCGGGTTACCTGAAAAGGAAAGATTTCAACAAACATAAGCTACTGCTTGTGTGAGATTATGAATTATCGGAGTTACATGAGCTACCATGGAATTCTTTTTAGCAAAGAAAGCAGGAATCATAACTTCAATTTTTCATGATTTGAACTGTAACCAAAATCATAACTTCAGCTTTTTATGGCTTGAGCTGTAACCGAAACAATTCTGTGTATAACATAACATAATAATATGATACCATCCAACGATTACTGCCGGTACTGAGGGAGCGACCCCCAACGCGTATACAGTGAATTGATCAATTCAAACGGACACCCGGCTGTGCCCCTTTCCATTCCGCCCTTATTACGTCATTCCCACTAATATCTTTAACGTCCCCTAGATTCAGGGACATCGTTCGGATGTATCGATAATACCTTTTTTCAATAAACTATTCAAAATATCATAATGCCACAATATGTTTGCTACAAAAGAACTTTATTGTCAAATAACCATAATTTAGTAAGCTAAAAACATAAACTTTACAAAAATTCATGTAACAGGGATAATTCATAACTCACTTTTCGTTCCATCCAACCTGGCTTATGATCAACTACTTCGAATGACCCGTACCTACTCATAAAATAGCCATCTTTTGTTACTACTATTATTGATAAAATCTAGGATAATATTTCTACTTTCGTTAGAGTTAATGCTTCTTGCTAATAAATCTGTGAGTTACCAATTGCATGATTAATTTCTTTTATTAGCCGATCAGACCCCTAATTAATTCCATTTATAATGGTACCTATGCAACCATGGGATTTCTAATTCAGCTTCCATAAGATATTTTTATTGTGTGCATGTGCAAGTGTGAGTGTGTTATGGCAATAGACTTATTTTCTTATTTATCTCAAGCCAAGCAATACTGGAGTACATGTGTTCAAATTATTAAATTGTTCAAATAGGTATCTCCAATTGAGCCTAAAATTTAAGCTTAAGTTCGAGTTTGATCCAACTACAAAACGAGTAGAGTCGAACGAGAAGCTCGAGTCATTTTTAGCCCCTAATCAAAACCAAATAATTGATCGATTTTGCAAACCCATGAGTCAATTCGACTCCGAATTGAGCTGATCATTTATTGAAGGCCATTGCGGACCATCCTTCCATTTCTGTGTTTTGTGAATTTAAAGGAGAACATAAAAAAATGACTGCGAGGGTGTGTGTGTGCTGCCAACAGTAAGGAGAAAGAGAGAAATACTAACCTCCTAATTTTATTTTTCTTCTCCCACGTTCTCCTCTTAATTCCCTTCTCCTTTCTTCCCTCACATTTCTTTCTCTTTTCTCTCTCTTTTTTTTTTGTCTTGTGCCGTGTGTGCAGGTGTGGTGTGGTTGTGTTGTATGAGAAGGGAAAAAGGCTATTTATAGAAGCCTAGCTCTTGATCATATCTAAAGAGGATCTAGAATAATCTAGGAATATCTTATAAAATCTAATAAAATCTAAACATAATTAATAGAATCTAGGTGTATCCTCCAAAATCTAGAATATTCTTTAGGGATTTCTATCCGATTTGTCCTATAATAAGACACCGACTGTTTTTCGGATTATTCTATTTGAAACCTACGGTTCTCCATCTCGCAGAAATTCGTGCCTTATTCACGTGTCGCAATGATCTTAACATGGTAGGGCAATATCGGCAGAGCTTAAAAATTGACACATAAGCAGAAAAATATTCTAATTTTTTTTGTAGATGTTACGTCACAACTAGTATACTTTTTAAATCCTAACGGCAAGTGACCACTAAATGTTATATTAGCATTGTATATATATATTTTACCACCTTTATTTTTATTTTATTTTTTTAAAGGTCTGGGTGTTACATCCTCCCGACCTTAAAAAGTTTGGTCCTCCAAACTTGATGAAACTTAGGAATTAAATGTAGTGCGACTGTACCTGCTTATGATAGCTTCTTTATCTAAATAGTCATTCAACTAGACTTTAGCTAAAGGAATGATTCCAATCGTTTTCGCAACGATCCAGAATTATTAGTTGTGTGAATACAAGAAATTTATCCGAACAATTATATCGACTATTGAGGTCTCGAATGTGTCATCTACGCAACCAAATCGATTGATCAACTTCCTGCTTCCAAGAAGAGGTAACTTTACACGTCAGAACTACAAGCAAATAGTTATTCAATATTCTAGGATTCACGATACTATCTTTTGACTAATCTCGAAAAAAATAATAACGATATAAAGAAGACTGCTACAACATTACTATCCCTCAAAATAGGATCTTCCTTAAACCTAGAAAAGTTTTATATTATTTGTTAGTACTACAATGTAAGAACTTCTAAGCTACCCCATATAGAATAGTTTTTGACACCCTCAAGTGATTTAATAGAATGGTTATTTAGGCACCAAAAGTTAGTTAAACACCACAATTGATCATTAATTACAAAGTAATAATGCATAAAATCCTTCAAAAGTTTAGCATCATAGTAGGAGGACAATCAAATTCAACAAAGTAAAACTACCTACTTCGAATTTTGATTACTCATTGTGTCCAACTCATCACCATCTCAAGATTAATTTTTTCCGTAGATAAGACAAAAAATCCCACAACTTCACAAAACTTAGACATCAAGAATTATATATAAATATTTTAAGATTCTTTTGAATAATTTATCGTTAGGAACCGTGCTCTCCTACTTCCATTTCCGTTAGAAGCTAAAGAATATATCGTTCATAGGACCAACTGTTAGTAATCATCAAATGATGCGTGAAAACTTCACTAATCTATTACTATAAACGATATCTTAAAATAAAGCATGTCTTGTGAAATTTCTTAATACTAAAAGTTGAACTAGACTTGCAATTCAAAAGCAACTGACTCTTTTTTTTTTTTTAATCAGTCCCCAATTGTCAGATATAGCCAGAAAATAAAGGTCATCTTATCTACTATTCGTTATAAGAATTTAGTCCTTAAGATCCGAGATTAAATGAACCACAAGTTAGACATAGCATAGCAAAGATCAATGTAATTTACACATGCGGCTTACACAAAGCTGTATTTCGTTCTGCATTAAGATTGCTACATACATCGTTTCCATGTGCGTTCCTGCATACATCATTTTCCCCAAAAATACATGATGCAGCCAAAAACATACTATTAGCATGATAACAAAATATGTCATGAGGGTTAGAGCGTGACAAAAATACGTCAGAGCCAAAATACACTACCACCTATATTTAATGCCCACCCTGCTGTTACCCATCATCTATAGTATAGTGTTTATGCTACTCGAGTCCATCTTCTTTTTCGTCCTTCTTTCCTTCTTCTTCTTTTTTTGTCCAGTCCACATATAACCTAGTCATCACCACCACCAACTGGCCCCGTAATTGACCCCACAGAGGAATTTAGGGTCCTCCTCAGACTCGTCTGGATCTTCATCGAGTTCTATTGGATTCCCTGCTGCCCCTAATGGAATCCCTGCTGGATCTATTGGGTTTTCTGCTGGCTCCTCTTGAGGCTCTGGTTTTATAGGCTCGGGTGGGGGTGGGATTAAGAATTCAGGGAGTGGCTCAAGTGGAGGTACTGGTGGTATTGGAACGGGTTCATTTGCAGGGTTAGGTTCTGGTGCTGGTGCTGGTGCGGTCTGTCCAATGTTGCCATCCACCATGACCCTATTCCAAAGTTCAACATATTGGGTCCAGTTATAATAGATATTGATGGCTTTTTGGCATCCTAAAAGCTGGGTTTGTAGGCGGTAAAGTCCCAATAGCCATTTCATCGTAGGCGTGTAATGCATCTTCTCATGTTCCACTTTAGCTATGGCTTGATACACTAGTCTGGCTCCATCGTGGTCAGTCATTTGCTCATAAGTACCGGGCAACAAGGGCTCAACGAAGTCTGCATGCAATCTATAACCTCCCCACGGGTTGTCACTGTCAACCATTTTCCTTTTTAAAAAAAATAAAATATATGCGAGTTAGATCTAAAATCATTTCAAATATCAAAAGTAAACTTCCTAGTTCTAATGTTAACCCAAACGAAAAAGTATTTCTTTTTTTTTTTTTACTTGTTAACAACCATATCTAATCTATAGTCTAATCTCTTATACTAAGATATATGTTGAGTATGATGTTTCGACTTCTTAAACTAAAGAAGTAATGCCCCAACGGGTGACCCTCGGGTGACGTCAAACTTCAAAGAATTCAAGTGTCGATGTTTTGTCACAACATGCTTGTCAGTATCTGCAAGTGAGCAGGCGATGACAGTGGGTGCGTGATTCCAGCGTGCGCAGCTCAATGTGACATGCAATATGTCAGTGACTCAATTGGCAGGAATATATCGGTACGTCCGTGTACTAAATTAAATGAATAAGAAGACTGAAGTAACGGAATTTGTATATTTGTAGCAAATTGTAACTAAATTTGAAGGCCATGATATCTGATGGTGCAATTTAAGCGTTTAAGCTAGGACCACCGGGGTAATGACCCATGGCACCATTCAGCAAATTGCCCTACATAGAAAGTAAACCAGGAGACTATAGGTTCCCATGAGATTTTTTGCCAAAGAAGACAGAAATATTATGAACGTACATAAAGGCAAGAATCATACTTGAAAATTGAAAACTTTATCAAACACATCGAGTGCAACTTACTCAGTAGCTTCATTATTAGATTGCTCAAATCACCTTGCTAATGTTCCAACTTAAGATATAAGTCCTTCTATTATAGGAAATAAAAATATCTTTATTTAACTCAATAAGGCAGCTAAAATAAGCAGTCAAATTGCGTTACTAATGATCATTGTCCAAAATCTAATTCATAAATGTAGTTCCTAAGTCCAATGACTAAAAAAAAAACTAAGCAAACTATCAATAGTCTTGCAAAATTTTCATACTCCGGGACACTGTATGTCTGGAATCTAACAATTTCGTAAGTTTTCCATATCTTCCTATTATTAATTAACCATTGCTCTGATACCACTTCTGTCACGACACAAATCTAGTGGATTTGAATATCGCGACCAGCTAGTGAGTTCACCTCACCAAAGACCTCTAATGCTTCTTTTTTTTTAATTGAAACAGACTTAACACATGCGGAAGCGATCTATTGAATAAAAGTCACTAGATTTTCTTTAAAATAACAGAATCATGAGCTACATTTTTCCCTTTCCCTTCCACTACATAACCGCAACATAGGTCCGACCTTCTACTAACTCGGGTTACCTGAAAAGGAAAGATTTCAACAAACATAAGCCACTGCTTGTGTGAGATTATGAATTATCGGAGTTACATGAGCTATCATGGAATTCTTTTTAGCAAAGAAAGCAGGAATCATAATTTCAGTTTTTCATGGCTTGAACTATAACCAAAATCATAACTTCAGCTTTTTATGGCTTGAGCTGTAACCGAAACAATTCTGTGTATAACATAACATAATAATACGATACCATCCAACGATTACCGCTGGTACTGAGGGAGCGACCCCCAACGCATATACAGTGAATTGATCAATTCAAACGGACACCCGGCTGTGCCCCTTTCCATTCCGCCCTTATTACGTCATTCCCACTAATATCTTTAACGTCCCCTAGATTCAGGGACATCGTTCGGATGTATCGATAATACCTTTTTCCAATAAACTATTCAAAACATCATAATTCCACGGTATGTTTGCTACAAAAGAACTTTATTGTCAAATAACCATAATTTAGTAAGCTAAAAACATAAACTTTACAAAAATTCATGTAACAGGGATAATTCATAACTCACCTTTCGTTCCGTCCAACCTGGCTTATGATCAACTACTTTGAATGACCCGTACCTACTCATAAAATAGCCATCTTTTGTTACTACTGTTATTGATAAAATCTAGGATAATATTTCTACTTTCGTTAGAGTTAATGCTTCTTGCTAATAAATCTGTGAGTTACCAATTGCATGATTAATTTCTTTTATTAGCCGATCAGACCCCTAATTAATTCCATTTATAATGGTACCTATGCAACCATGGGATTTCTAATTCGGCTTCCATAAGATATTTTTATTGTGTGCATATGCAAGTGTGAGTGTGTTATGGCAATAGACTTATTTTCTTATTTTCTTATTTATCTCAAGCCAAGCAATTCTACATGTGTCCGAACTATTAAATTGTTCAAATAGGTATCACCAATTAAGCCTAAAATTTAAGCTTAAGTTCGAGTTTGATCCAACTACAAAACGAGTAAAGTCGAACGAGAAGCTCGAGTCATTTTTAGCCCCTAATCAAAACCAAATAATTAATCAATTTTGCAAATCCATGAGTCAATTCGACTCTGAATTGAGCTGATCATTTATTGAAGGCCATTGCGGACCATCCTTCCATTTCTGTATTTTGTGAATTTAAAGGAGAACATAAAAAAATGACTGCGAGTGTGTGTGTGTGCTGCCGACAGTAAAGCGAAAGAGAGAAATACTAACCTCCTAATTTTATTTTTCTTCTCCCACGTTCTCCTCTTAATTCCCTTCTCCTTTCTTCCCTCACTTTTCTTTCTCTTTTCTCTCTTTTTTTTTGTTTTGTGCCGTGTGTGCAAGTGTGGTGTGGTTGTGTTGTATAGGAGGGGAAAAAGCCTATTTATAGAAGCCTAGCTCTTGATCATATCTAAAGAGGATCTAGAATAATCTAAGAATATCTTATAAAATCTAATAAAATCTTAACATAATTAATAGAATCTATGTATATCCTCCAAAAATTTAGAATATTTTTTATGGATTTCTATCTGATTTGTCCTATAATAAGACGCCGACTCTTTTCCGGATTATTCTGTTTGAAACCTACGGTTCTCCATCTCACAGAAATTCGTGCCTTATTCACGTGTCACAATGATCTTAACATGGTGGGACGATATCGGCAGAGCTTAAAAATTGACACATAAGCAGAAAAATATTCTAATTTTTTTTTGTAGATGTTACGTCACAACTAGTATACTTTTTTTAATCATAACGGCAAGTGACCACTAAATGTTATATTAGCATTGTATATATATATTTTATCACCTTTATTATTATTATTTTTTAAAAGTCGGGGTGTTACATGCATCTTCTGGTCTACGGTAGATATACCCAAACTACCTTAGCCTATTTTTCCTCAATTTCACCTCTATAGATGCTACACCTATCATCTCACGAATTGTTTCATTTCTAATCTTGTCTCGTCTAGTCTTACCACACATCCACCTCAACATTCTCATTTCTGCTACACTTATTTTGCTCACATGTTGTTTCTTAATAGGCCAACATTCTATCTCATAAAGCATCGCTGATCTTGTGGCAGTTCCATAGAATTTTTCCTTCAATTTTGTAGGTACCCTCTTGTCACATAGTACACCAGTAGCGCTTCTCCACTTGGGCCACCCCACTTGGATCCTATGGGTCACATCATCAGCAATCTCTCCATCTCAACTAATAATTGAGCCTAAATATCTAAAATGATCACTCTTTGGTATCTCCTGATCTTGGATCATCACTCTTTCTTCATGCGCACCACTGATACCACTAAATTTGCACACCATATATTCAGTTTTATTCCTACTTATCCGAAAATCCTTTAACTTTAATGCTTCTCTCCAAATTTCTAATTTCGTATTAACACCTTTAGCGGTTTCATCTACAAGAACAATATCATCTGCAAACATCATACACTATGGAATATTCTCTTGAAATTGTCTAGTCAATTCATCCATAACTAAGGTAAAGAGGTATGGGCTCAGGATTGACCTTTGATGCAATCCTACGGTGATAGAAAATTCACTCGTTTCCCCTACTGGTGATCTAATTAATGGTAGTAACGGCACCTTCATACATGTCTCTAATCACCTCGATATACCCTTTGGTCACTCCTTTTTTCTCCAGAACCCACCATATGATGTCCCTAGGCACCCTATCATAAGTCTTTTCTAAGTCTATGAAAATCATATGGAGATCCTTCTTCTTTGCTTTGTATTTTTCTACTAATCTCCTTAATAGGTAGATAGTTTTCATGGTTGATCTTTCTGGCATGAACCCAAACTATTTTTCTGACACCGTAGTCACCATCCTCAAGCGATACTCAATAACTCTTTCCCACAACTTCATCGTATGACTAATCAATTTAATACCTCTATAGTTATTGCAGCTTTGAATATCCCCTTTATTCTTATAGATAGGTACTAAGGTCCTCCTTCTCAATTCGTCAGGTATCTTCCTAGTTATAATAATCTTGTTGAATAATTTCGTCAACCAAGTCACCCCCAAATCACCTAGATTTTTCCACACTTCAATAGGGATACCATCTGGTCCTAGGGCCTTATCCGGTTTCATTCTTTTCAAAGCTTTAACCACTTTGAACTTTTGTATTCTTCGATAAAACTCATATTCTATGTTATGGCCAAGTACATACACTTCCTCTCCATCAAAGCCTCTTTCATGTTTCTCGTTTAACAACTTATCGAAATACGACTTCCATCTATCCTTGATCGTCTCGTCTTTCACCAGCACTACCGAATCAATATCTTTTATACACTTAACTTGAGAAACGTCTCTAACTTTCCTTTCTTGTAGCTTAGCAAGTTTATAAATAATCTTTTTTCCATCTTTACTGTCGAGTCTAGCGTAGAAATTCTCATAGGCTTTCAACTTAACATCTCTAACGGCTTTCTTAACTTTCCGGCTAACTTGTTTATAGCCCTGAAAAGTTTTCACATTTTGATCCTTTTGTCACTTTTTAAAGCACTCCTTTTTTGCTTTTACCATGGTTTAAATCTCGTCATTCCACCACCATGTCTCATTAGAAATTGGATTTTTTCCCGTCGAATCGCCGGAACTTCTTTTGCTATTCTTCTAATACCATTAGCTATCGTACTCCACATATTGTCACCATTTTTGATATATAAATTGATGTCTCAAAAATCGAATTTAATTTTATAAAATCTACAGTCATAGACTATTTAACTTCAAAATCTATAACCGTCCATTCTGTAAATTACCAAAATTCAATTTTTGATATATCTATCGACATCTAATTAAAATGATTTTTTACATAGAGATACTACGTAACTACTATGCAGGTTCTACAAGATGACTAGTTCAACTTATAATAAAAAAATCTAGTGGGGCCACAAGCTGTGATAGAGACAATGGGGTTTTAACTTCAAAATCTATAACCGTCCATTCTGTAAATTACCAAAATTCAATTTTTGATATATCTTTCGACATCTAATAAAAATGATTTTTTACATAGAGATATTACGTAACTACTATGCAGGTTCTACAAGATGACTAGTTCAACTTATAATAAAAAAATCTGGTGGGGCCACAAGCTGTGATAGAGACCATGGGGTTTCCACCTCAGGCAGATAGATTTTTCTTCTTTTTGGCCAAGTGGTATACATCGACGGAAGTTAGAGGGTAGTTAGTAAGTTAAGGGTAGTTATACAAACACCCTGACCGGGCTCAAACCCTAACCTTCCACAAGGAAAAGACCAAGAAATACCATCGAGCTACATGCCCTCTGGCAGACGTATAGAATTTAACCCCGAGAAACATGTTTGACATGCTATAAATACTACGGTCAACGATTAAAATATAATCGTTCATAGTAAATTACGCCAACTACACATCTTTGTCTGAGCTTAATGGGTTTTTGTTATGGAATGTTTCGGCAACAATGGTAAATTGCCATGATACATTTTTGGCTACTTACATGCTACCTCGTGTAAAATTCCATTTACATGTATAGTTCCTGTCAAAAAGACGAAGTAGACTGCTTATGCATAGCACCAAAGAATACTAACTACTAATTCTCCCACGATAAATGTGAAACCTTTGATAGTTTACGTGCTCCAGCTAGGCACAAGAGAGAGATCTGGCATATCAAAAAGGTAAAAAATGTAATCCTACTTCCAATGAAGAAAAAGGGCAAAACATAAAAAGATTACATTTCACAAATGGCTTTTATAAGTTAACGAGGATTTTACAATGGTATGCAAAATCTGCAACTCACAACCGCATGACCCACTTTTTAAAAGCTCCAGAAAGCAACCCAAAATCTAAACTTGGATCTCCAGCAAATATGCTCAATTTTTCTTGGGTACCTAATGAAATTCTTCTATTGAGAGTCCTAGAGACCAACCCAATACGAACGGCCATTGCTGTTGTGAATAGGAGACGTGCTTGGACAAGTTACACACCATTCATACCAAACCTGTATTCCATTCAGAAACCCAAAATACTGGGTCATATATCAATTGCCAGATACATACATACATAGATATACATACACAGTCCCCTTCTACTAAGGGATCCCTCATTTGTTCACCAAAAAAAAAAAAAGGATCCCTCATTTTGTTAGAATGCAGACTTTCCATTTCCGAGTCATATTGACCTAAACCGTTCAACTTATTTAGAACATATTTTTAAGGGTACTCGCGAAAAATCATATCAAAATATGACCGGAAAGTGCTTGATCCAAACAGTTTTTCATAAAGCTTGACAGGAACTATCTATGTAAGAACTGTTTGGATCAAACACTTCCCGTTTATATTTTGGGCCGATTTCTCGAGGATAACCTTAAAACCATGACAAGTTGAACGGTTTGAATCATCAAAATATGACTTGGAAGGCTCCAAACTATGAGGTTTGCATTTAAGGTTCTTATTAGAAGCTCGCTGATACATACATACATACACATACATATATACACACACACACACACACACACACACACACACACACACACATATATATATATATATATATATATATATATATCGGGACGGTTCAAGGGACACCCAAAAAAAACACCCCAAATCTCAATCTCATAGTTCCCGATCAAATTTTTATGATTCGAACAGTTCAATGTGTGCAGAATGTGATTTTAAAGGTGCCCGCGAAAAATTAGCAAAAAAAATGACCGAAAAAGGCTTGATTTGAGCAGTTTTTATGTGAACCGTTTAATAAAAAACTGTTTGAAACTATGAGGTGTTTTTTTAGGTGTTTTTTTGGATATCTTCGTAACTGCCCCGTATGGAGAGAGTTCTTCCAACTCTTCTGTTTTAATGCAGTTCATGGACGAAGCTAATGAATTTTGCACAGCCATGCAACCTGTTTTACCTTGGTTGAACCACAACACCGCCAAAGCTGTAATTCTAAAGGCGAACCTGGTCGTACACACACTGGTGTCCTCAATGGGAAAAATATAGGAAACCTGATTTCAGAGGAAGAGGAAACAACCAAAATCCAGTTATATTCGGGAAAGAGCCATGGTATATCAGTGTAATCTCACAACACCATGGAGATTAATGAAGTAATTGAGCCACACTATGTTCAAATAGAAGCCTACAACTTTGAGCAGAAATTTTTTTTTAGATGTACCTTCTTGCCTACAAACTATACACCACTAATCGCAAATAAGTTCAATAGTTTGGCAATTATAGTGTCATGCAACATTCCCGAGAGAGAGAGAGTCTCTGTTAATCACGGGTATTGGAAGAGGTGGACTAGGTGCGCTGTGAATACTGGAAATATTAAGCACAGGCATTCTTACACTTAACAGGCTGAGCATTAATGATCCAAACTCACCCAATAACACCCTGTCCGGTACATTATTTTTCTGTTCTCTTTACATTTCTCCACCTCCCCCTCAGCCCCATATGCTGGAAGTGCCTGTAGTCTGCCAAACTGGATTGGGTCGGACCAAATGGGTTGAGCCCATGAATAGTTGGCCAATTGGCCTTGGCCCTTCCCAGAGCCCATGAATAGTTGGCCGAGTGGCCTTAGCCCTTGCCATTGCAGTGGACTATCAATGGGTCAGGCCAGACTCAATCAGGTCCAAACCAGGAGATACACTCCCTACAGGTCGGCGCCATGTGGACATTGAGTGGCATAGCTCGGCCGTGTGATAGTGGCCCACGTGTTATTCGGCAATCGTTGCCATGAGGGCACGTGCTCGACACAGAATCACTTGGTGCCCAAGTACAGGTTCTCCATAAAAGGTACACTATAAACCCAAGAGAGACACATCGTGACTTGCTATCTTAGCACTGCGTACTTTCCTCCCTTCTGGAATGAGAACTGACTTGTGGCTGGAATACCTTGGCACTAAGGCACTAACCAGTTCTCCCGTATTGCAGTTGTACTCAGACAGTGAGAGCAGCCTTCAGCATCATCCAATCAAGAGGAATTGTGAGGAATGAAAATCCGAAACCCCACAGCCTGCCCCCTTAGTTTAGTTTATCTCTTGTTCAATAAAGTTTAACCCCAAATACATCCCATAAGCTCTCGAAGGTGAAAGATCCGGCAACTGAGGTGATTTCAGTATCGGTGGTGGTGGAGGTGAATACAGAGGAGGCGGCAGGGGTCCTAGGAGATATATAACGAGGTCACTGGAAGATTGGGTATTGCAAATCGAGTATTTTCAAGGATCTGGTGAGGTTTGAGAAGAATGCAAGGCGACGGTCGTAAGTGGCGATTAGGATGCCAACAAAGCAAGTTATGGAAGCACGCTTTTCTCTAGTAGTTTTTTGTTTTCTTGTTAAAAGCTATGTTACATAAACTCAGGAGCGAGTATCGGCTGCAGGTGCAAGTCCAAGCATCGGACCTTCCTAAACTTAAATCTTAGGATAAGTGAATATGTGTCCCCAACTTGGGTACGGGTACGGAAACACGTCCTGAACTCTTGTTTGTATTATATATTGCATAATTTTCTGAGATTATGTACCATAAACTATGTTTACAAATGTATTTAAACAAGAAAGGGTTAAGAAAATTATGTTTTTGTTATTTCCCTATTTTCTGTCTATGTGAAATACTCAAATTATCGGCTTTCTAGCTAATATGATCCCCTTTTCTGTAAGTATCTTAACAAGTAGAAGATCTGAGTGTCCAAAAGGATACAGGTGTCGGACACATCGACACGGGTACTTGAGCCAAAATGAAGGATCCATGTTTAAAAGTCGATTGCTTGAGGGGAAGGTTGAGATTTTACCAGTAGCAGCATTAGGAGCATTATCTTCTCCCGAAAGCCACTCATGCATTTCTTTGGCTATTGTACCAATTTCAAGTTTCGAAACTTTTGCAATAAAGATACCTTTTTTTTACCATTAAAAAAAATATGTATTGATACAAAACGAAAGAGAAACTAATACCAGCTGAACATGTTGGGCGTCGCAGTTGATGGCTCAATACCAAGATGGACATCTTTGTAAAGTGTTGCATCAAAATACCCCGCAAAACCTATTAATCAGGTACAACATGATAACAATTAAAATCTTTGCATGAGTTTTGAAGCATAGTTATGCAACCTAGGTAAACTAAAAAGAGCAGCACAGAGAGAGAAAGAGATAACAGTCTGCTCAGTCCTGCAGTCGATGGCAATAAAGGAGCAGAACAAATGCCACATCACAAGCTGTTTTCAAAATCAACTACTTTAACAATTTGAACTTTGAGGGAAAGTTAAACAAAGGAATCTTTCTTATATAAAGTAGTATTTAATTCCATGTGGATTGCAGGGAGATTTTCACATTCACCCATTTAAACTTATTTTCCATAAAGTGGCATTTGCTTCTCATTATGTTGGTCGTGACATTATGGATGTTGAGAAGAAATAAAAAGTAGAGGAATACTCAAACAGGCAGTTCAGTAGCTTTATTCATTGTAATCTGATGAATTTCCTTTGTAGCCAGAATGCTAAAACCATCAAAGAATGGTAGGAATAGACATAAATTCTCGAACGACCAATCGAAAAGATTAAGAAAAGGTACCGATGAAATTAGTAGCACTTATCTGTCAACTTGAGTCACGTGACAGGACTTCTATGGGTGCTTCTTCGAATAATTTCCACAAAGAATAGTAAACCTTATCCATTTTTAACAGAGTTTTAACTCTTGAACCATGAGATGAAATGAGAATTAGGGTTAAACCTTGTCCATTTTTAACAGAATTTTAACTCTTGAACCATGAGATGAAATGAGGATTAGGGTTAAACCTTGTCCATTCTTAACAGAGTTTTAACTCTTGAACCATGAGATGAAATGAGGATTAGGGAAAGGTTTACCTTCCAACTGGATATTGTTGGACAGGATGGAGCACCAAATCTTTGTGTCAATATCAGGGATCCAAACATGGTTTCAAGTATTTTAGTGAAAGCCTTGTGGAACTAACCATCTTGCTGGGTTTATATGGATAAAAAAGAGGTGGCTACCAGTCGAAACCACATTGGAGAAGCAAGAAGTACAACTAGTCTTCTCGTATATGCACGTTGAGGATAAAACCTAATGTTATGCTTAATGCTACCATCCATAATGTCCTTGGATGTTCAAACAAAAAAAATCCATAATGTCAGTAATATAAGCTAGCCTTGGGTGAAATAGGCAATGGGATGTTGAGAGAAACTACAAGACTAGGTTACCTTGTATGGTAGCTTTAATTAGGGATGTTTTATGGTACTTAACAGCACATTTTCTGCAATTTAACAATGCACTTTTGGGGTGATAATATCGACAACTTATCACAATCGGATAATCAAAAAAAATTAACACATATGGAAGTTACCAAGCATGTTCTCCTGTTTTGGTTAAAATTAGTGCATGCAGACCGTCCTTTTTTATATATCATGAGAAAAAAGTGTTTTGGTGTCCTGTTGTACAAAGATTCTGACACCAATAGATTACATTACCCAATATTTTGCTCAAGTAGCACTATTTCTCAGGTACGTTATTTTCTCACCCCATTTCAGACGGATTATCTGCACATATATGACTGTTTTCTAATTTTTATTTGTTTATTCTCATTTATTTAATCTGTTCACCAAGAGGGCAAACAATATAACTTCAGAATTCATCCAATCCCCACTTATCTGTTAGCATGGCAAGATAAAACCTACTTTTGGCTTTGTCTCTCCACTTATCTGTTAGCATGGCAAGATAAAACCTATTTTTGGCTTTGTCAAAATTTCAGAGTTGCCATCCTATATTCCTAATCGAAAGAATACCGACATTCAGTCCAGCATTAATCATGTATCAGTGAGATTAGTATTGAAGTTCCAAAACTTCTGTAGGTGATACAAACATTTTCTTTTAGTAAACTCCTTTTGCATACAGAACAGTGATAAGGCTTAGGCCCGCATACCATGAACCATGACTGATCCAGAATCATGGGGAATCTCAAACTGAAGCTTTTTATAGCGCTGATTGTCTTTTGTGATTGAGTACTCAGGATGAGTAAATGTAAAGACCTGCATAAGTGCAAGACAAAATGTAATTTGCAGAAACTGGTATCATATGCTACAAACCAAAACATCTTACAAATTTACAGTGATGTCCTCCAAAAGGAAAACTCACAGGTTGAGAGGGTGCAAGCCTTGCAACACGGTGCAGTTTGACAACATAAGCAGTTTCAAAATGCACAAGATCTTTGTGTGACTTAACCTGTAATATAAATAAAATTAGTGCCTTTGACATGCTTAGAATGAGAGCCGTTGACCAATCACAATACAAAAAGTCAAAGGATTTACATCATTGTACAGTTTTGATGTTGTAACTGGTTGGATGAAACTTGTATAGCTGCAGTGGGCACACCAGCAGAAAAGAAAAACCGTATTAGCAGAGGACAATATGGCTGGACATCGGGCATTTTGAACAGAAAATCAATCTTCTTTTAGCATGACAATACCACATTAGTAGGTATTTAAACAGAAATCATATGACATGCAAATCGGAAGTGGGAAAGCAGATCCATACAGCAGCTATGCTAATTACTCAACCATTATGTAAGAGAAACATTGACACGTACGATGATGGAATTGAGATCCCGTCCGCCTTCAAAAATCTTTGAGCTCCATCAAGGCACTCAGGTGACAGTTCATTGTCACCAAAAGACCCCAGCAATTCACTAACCTAAATAAGTAGGAAAACGGGAAAAATAAGCAGCTGAAAAAGAAATGAGCAAAAAAGGAAACAAGACAGAGTGTCCACAAGATAATCTTAGTACCAAAATATCAGCTTTCTCAGGAGCATCCCAACAGCGCATGTCGCAAGATACTATCGTAACAATGTTTTCCCAGCCTTCTAGTTTAACCAAGTTCTGTTGCAAAAAAAAATATATATATATCAGTGTCATTTCACCACAAGAATCAGTGGGGGGAAATAACCAAATATGTAATCTTCTGCACTAAAAAAGTGTCTTCAGCATTAAGTAAATAATTCAGCTATCAAGAGAACATGAGGGTTTTAAATGACAGAAAGCCATCAAAGAGCATCAGGTGAGGAAACACAATTTTGACAATCACAGTAACATGTGGACTCACACCAATAGCCAGCAAGACCATGCTAAAATCAATCTGATCTGGCTGGACATTCACAGAAAAGCATCATCGTGGCACCACAAAAAAAGCAGACCATGTTCTTGAAACAATATCTCATGAATGCTTTCTGAAATTTTCGTATGAAGTTCTAATAAATGTAATTAGTACATGTCAAAATGCAACATTGCAGAATACATTTGTTTATAGACTTTGGTATTGCATTTCTACATACACATGAATATATATCAATTGGCATTCAGTCATCCAATCACCTTATCTTGACCATTGTTATAGTATGACAAAGTGGGCATCAAGAAGGGGTTGCACCCAATTATAAAAAGGGAAAAGCTATACTGAAAGAGCATAGGAATATTCCTTTCCGGATGGGCCTGCTTTTCCAAATCCCAGAACAGATTCCCTGCCCTCTAGGCTCCAGAACTTAAAAAGGGTGCTGTCTTGATTGGAAAAAATTACTCCCTCCGTCCCAAATTGGATGTCAATTTTTGATATTCGTGCAAATTTTAATTTCTTATATCTTTCAATATGGATCTCAAAAAATATGCAATATGAATCTTGTTTGATTTGGTTTGGCTATGAATCTTGTTTGATAGTTCTCGATTAATTCTATTATAAAGTTTTTAAATTCATGAAACACATTATAGATCGAAAGATATAAGCAATAAAAATGGCACGAATTTCCAAAATTGACATCCTTTTTGGGACAGAGGGAGTACAAGAGAAAGATACAAATAGAGATTCTAGAAGTAGACATATTTTTACTACCCTAAAAAAGAAATGAACATCTTTATTCCTCAACCCATGTAAATTTAACTTCAACTCAATCCCAGGCATAATTAAATCTAAGCACCATCTACCGGATTATTAGATAATAGCCAAACTCATTATTCTTGGTTATCTTTCTATGAAGTTGGTAAACTTACAAATCTTGCTATGAAGTTGGTGGCACACAGCTCGCCGTTAATAGGGGCAAGAGGAACGTATCAAAAGTGTCTCATACAATTCGTACATCTTTAGTAATCGTTAAGTGTCCAATTGCATCATTCCATATTTATGTATAATTCCCAAAATAAGAGATATGTCTCGTTTTACGTCTCAACTTTTGCTCCACAATATTGGCTGGTTTACAATATGGTTTATAAAATGTTAGTCTAGTGGGGGCTCTTAATTCTTGATTTTTTTATTTTTTATTTTTTGGTTTCATAGACAAATATTTTTTTTAAAATCACAAATAGTACCATCTCATACTAGAAACCCTTCAAGGTCAATTGTATAAATATACTTTAGACATTGTATCGATGAATGTCTAGGTTTTTGTGCTTGTTTTCAGACACTTTTGTAAAAAGTAAGCATTCCAAACTTTCATGGTTAGTAAACATTATCTTGTTGCGGTTGATTATTGAAGCAAGTCCAAGGGTTTGATTAATAGGGTACCCCCATTATGTTAAATTCTTAAATCCACCACACTGGTCATTGACTTAGAGTAGAAGAGAAGGTTTTTGCTATAGAAATGCATAAAGTGTAACTGCATTATCGGAGAAGAGATTGGCGATGTATTAGTTATGTGAATTGGAAATATATACTTAATGAAATTGAGAGTGTTGTTAGCACGTTACTATCAAAGTTGTCAATCCCGTACCAACAAGCATACCGTTTTCTCTATTGGGACAGTACAAGTGCGTCTCTCGGTACCGTTCCGGAATGACCGCAACATATATTTTTATATTTTTAATATATTTACGAATAACCAAAAAACAAATCGTAACACTTTGATATACCTTAACATTAGTCCTACTAACAAATTAAGGTAATTACTAATTACTGATTAACATATTATAGAGTCATAGACTCCAAGTTTTGTTGAATTGTCTTAAAACTCAACCTTTTTTAGCAACAACAACAACAACATAACATAACCCATCTAGTCCCCAATCATTGGGGGTATGGGTGGGGAATGATTGGAGACAGACCTAACCTTTGGCAATATATGCACAAAGTGGCTGCTCTCAGAATACCACTGAAACAGTGGCCCCCTAAACTTCCTAGAACCGAGGAGCTACAGGGACATTTTGTTGTAGAACCATGCCCCCAAATCAAAGCCAAATGACATCAGAGAAGGCAGGCCTAGAGACCCAAATCAATTTATGTGCACATTATCATGCTTCCTTCATTAATAGTCCAGCGCATTGGTGTGCACATAAATTGATTTTATTTTAGCAAGACAAAATAAAATATACAATTTTTTTTGTACCAACCAAGATACCTATACAAGCTCGGTATCAGCTGGTACAGCCCAGTATGCCCAAGATTGACTTGAACAGGTCGGTATTTTGGGCAATACGGAACACCGAGGCATGTGTACCGTTTTTTCAGTTTAGTAACTTACTATACAATAACTTCGTGACAAAATGTAGGCAAGGGCAATTGTAATATTTCTCATCTCATTAATACCAATACTTTAACCTTTTCCTTGGTTTACCATCTCTAATAAAAGTGAAACTTTTGAGCTTTTAAAAGACTACAATATCCATAGTTGTCTATGGCGACACCTAGGCGAGAGGCTCCTCAAGGTGATGGATTGTCGCCTTGAAGGGCGCAAGGCAATGGATTGTCGCCTTGAGGGGTGCAAGGCGAGGCAACTTCAACTAAACTCTGCCTAGGTGAGAAAGGCGAGACTGGCGATGAGGCGACAAAAGGCTTGCCTTTTTCAAACTCAATCACAGCTGTAGGATTTAAGGGTTTATCTTGTTACCTTTAAGTGATTGAATCATCAGCTAATCGAACAATAATCTATCTCTGTCGGTATCTCGAACAATAGCAGTCGAGTCAATCTCTACAGCAAAACTCTCTCTTTCTCTCGACTGAAGATTTCATTACAGTCAACTTCATCAGTCGAGACTTCAACAAATTTCTCTCGATCAAAATCCTCCTTAGAATGAATGGAAGGCCAAGTGGGACAATTACTTTTTCTAATTTTAAGTGGGACAATTACTTTTTCTTATTTTATTTCAAAAGTATGATGCTTGCGTTTTGTTGATTTTAACGGTATAGTTCTTCTCTATGTGAGAATTGTTCACTATTTGACATTTGGTGGATGTTTTTATGCATCTCTGGGATGATACACTTTCTAAAATTCATTTGCTTAGTGTTTATTAGTTGTAAGTATTAGTGTACGCTATTTTTGCTATTTCCCTCGTTTAGGATCGCCAGCCTTCAAAAAGGCTTTCACCTCGCCTCTCGCCTAAACCGCAGCGGACTTTATTGCCTCAGAGCGCCTTTTGCCCTTGACAACTATTAGAGCTGTTACGAACTCGACCGGACCGAAAAAACCAACCGATCGGTTCGGTCTTCAGTCGGTCCAAGGGAGTTTTTTTTCGGTACGGGGTGGACCGAACAGAACCGAACTTAGGTCGGTTCGGTCTCGGTTTTTTGGAAATCTATACCGACCGAACCGAACCTAATGCGGACCGAACCGACCGAGGACCAAACCGACCGAACCATATATATTATATATATTTATATAAATTGTTTTAATCTTCTAGCTCTTATTGTTTTGAATTGTTAACTTCAAACAAAATTTTGAATGGTTAACTTTTGGCTCTTACTTTTTTTTTTTTGGAATTTCATTGCTTGATTTATTTACGTTTTTGCAAAATTTTCCAATCAATTGCTCTCTCTGTTCTAAATTACTTAAACTCCTCCAAGTTATATACACTAGTGTAGAAAATATTTCCAATCGATTGAAAAAAAAAAAGGGTGGAAGAGTACTTGTGAAAGTTGTAATTGTTTGAGCATACTTGTTGTATTTGAAAAAAAAAAAACAAGTACAAATTACAATGGCCCAAATGTGAAAAAATGGCCCAAACATGGGCGATTGACTTAAGGTAGAAAATTGCCCAAATATGGGTGAGAAACATGTGAAAATGGCCCAAATATGGGTGAAAAAATGGCCCAAACATAGCCCGTAGTCTATTGTTAATTTTTAAAAATGGCCCAACTAAGGCCCATTTCGGGCGGACCGAACGCCCCGAAATCCCCGAACCGAACCAAAATTAATACTCGTCGGGATCGGTCTCTGGATTATATACCCCGAACCCGATCGGGGTGCGGCAAATCCACCCCGAACCGAACCGACCGAATAACACCCCTAACAACTATGACCATGTGGTCCGTCCCCAATTATGATGCATTACCCTCCCTGGATACATGGTGACTGGTCTGACTACATGCATACCGAATGGGGATAGGTATTCAGCGCCCCGTCCTTACCCAATGTCTTGAAGGCTCAAGAGTAATGGTTCAAAGAGCAATCGATAACAAAGAAAACCAAACACCATATTCATCACAATCTTTGGGTTTTGCTCTTGGGTCTTCCCATTCGATTTGTGTGTACCAAAATTTTTCTGAAATACATCTTTTTCTAATAAAAAAAAGGACATCTTCTCAACTTGAAAAGTCGTGGATGAAATTACTGTTTTCCCGAAAGAGAATTGATTAACCATTTTGGTGTAATTTATTGCAAGATGAATTGATATGAAAGCCAACCCATGGTACCCACCTCTGATGCATTTGATGATCCTGATGATATGTGAAGGGGACAATAGGTTGGCACCCCTCGGGACGAAATCCAAGTTTAGTACTGTGTCGTCATACTAATGAGTCAACAACTAGGTATTTTAAGCTTTTGCCTGGCTGGCCATTCCAGAAATTTTCAAATTCAAGACAAACAGAAAGTTTGGTAATTCATGCCAAAAATATACCACAGTATCTGCGAGCCGCAATGAGAATTACCTCATCTAAGTATCTTATTAAAGTGTTCACATTCCAGAAACATAAATGACGAGAATTAATGACTTACATGTAGTGTGATAACAGCATTTGGATTTTTCTCCACTGCATAAACTCTCAATTTGCGTCCAGTTTCTTCAGCTGCCTATATTACAATTACATAAGAAATATAAGGTAATAAAAATTAAATGACAAGCCAAAAAGCGAGCATTGTTCGTCCCTTTTGTAAGTCAAGAGGAGGTGTAACACACAAGTGGCGTGAAGTGGAATTTTGAGTGAACTGGATATTTTCTAGTAGGGGTAGTAGGCAAGTTGTGGGCGTCCCACATGTCCTTGACCAAGTCTCTTTTTCCCTTTACTACGTGTTAAAATAAACAAGAAGCCGATATGTGTCCCTTCAACCCCAGCTTCCCGAGCAAATGATGGAATCACACTTCTTCAAATGCCACGTGTCCCAACTCACTCCTTGGGCCCCAAACAAAGAAATAACGACTAACATATATACACACAAACAAGTATCATCCCCATTGACTAAGGAATGTAAAACGGCCATATATACATGCACGAGCAACTCACCCCCACTCCACCAAACGAAGCACACAACCGTGTGGAGAGAAACCTGTAATAACTTCCCGTTTTTAAGGGACGTACGGTTAAGAGATGTCAACGTATCTCATAACATCCCAATCCCTATGAAAGACAATAATTATCTTTATGACCCATAATCCGGTGGAAAGAGAAATTGCAACCACCAAAACAAACCCTAATGACTACTCATGCCACCGGCACCTTCCCAAAACCACAGAACTGCCACGTGGCATAAAATCACAGGTGGGTCCAATTTTGGCGTGAACAGAGATGTATGCCAAAAACAGATTCTCAAAAACAAAAACAGTTAAAGTACTGCAAGCACCACTCTCAAGGCTCTAAATATTTTCAGTTTTTTGAACAGCAAGGATTTGAATATTGACATGGGGGTAATTAGGACACCTCTGGCCATGAACAGAAGAACGCCAAGATGTGTAAAATAGCTTGGCTAGAAAAATCAAACACATTAATAGAAACTTTTCCTTTCCACTTTTGGACATCTGTATGCAACATAGACACAAGGGTAAACCTGTAGCGAAGCTCTAACAAGAGGTCCCCTTCCAGCTCCCACAACCATCAATACCTGCAGCAGATGAGAATGGAAAGCCCACAACCTTAGCAGCCGAAGTGCACCATGCCAAAATTTGATTCCTACAGAGGAATCCAGGGCTTAAAATCAGAGAATAACACACAGCTTACTGTAGTTTTCGTAGATGCTTCCTCGTCCGAGATCCTGTCCAGCAAAGCTTTAGAGACTGCTCTTTCGTACTACCAGAAGACAAGTAAGATACATGAGAACATAAAAAGTACACTACTAAGAAGTGGTTTCCAAAGTAGCGAATTGACAACTACATCCCTAACACGTAAATTAAAAAAGAACAATTGACTACAGTTTCTGCACATTACAGAACACAATAGGATGTACCTGGCTATATTTAACCGTATCCTTTTCAAATGTTTCATATGTTTGGGCCTCTAGGTTATCCATAAGAGGCTGCATTGAAAAGGTCAGCAAATACATCATGAAACCCATTCTCTATAACAAAAGATTACACAATCCTAGAAAGTATGGCAACAGGAAACTACAATATTCACATATTAACACTTACTTGCAAGGGCGACTGTAAGAAATCTCTGTAACCAAGCTGAGAAAAGAAAAGGAGAGATCATTATAAAGATATAGCAAAGTAAAATTAAAATCAAGCATGAACCATGCAATATCGGGTGGGAACTGGAAGGCTACCTCAAAGCGTTCTTGTTCAGGAAGGGGATCCATCTTTTGATATAGATAAGAAACATAGTCCAAATATGGGCGTAAGGAATGTCTCTGAGTACCTGAATGACAAAGGCAGCTTTATACTGTAATCTACCAGACAACATACCAAAAATAGCAGAACTGGAAAATAGTGGAACATCAGTTAAAATAACTCATTCTTTACACAGTTTGTGCAGTGACAATGAAACGGGAAATAGGCCGACTTTTACGCACACGCGCACACACACTCATGAAGTCTTATCATCTTGTAAAAGGAAAATTGGGCACCATTGCTAACGGCATTCAATCCAGACAAGAAGGAATTAGAAGCATGTGAACCCCACATGTCCCCTCTTTCAAACTTGGTCCCATGTTTGGTGCACAGCAATATTAGGGGGGTCAAAGGTTCTATGAACAATTTAGTCTGTTATAAGAGAGATTAGCTAATACCATGGGCAAGGTGGTAAACCTAGCCACTCCCCACCAGATTATCTTCTCTTCCAGTCCAAGGGTCAAATTAAAAATCTTTTTATCCCAGGTTAGGCAATCGTAGTAAAACTAATCCAAAATTAATTTATCCTAAAAACGAGGGATATAGATGCTTAGTGATTCTTTGTTTACCTTTTCGTAGGAGTTTTTGGTTAATTATTTGTCTTGACAAGAGAAATTGGAGAAGTACAAACATATGCACTAAAATTGAAGAAAATCCAGATAAGACAATTCTTAAGAGTAAAAAAATTGTCTTTGGAAATCTTTTCCATCCTTAGCGAATATTTTGTGACTTTTGGTAATAATTTTTACTTCTGAGATTCTATTTGTCAAGACGAGAATGACTAATCCAAAAACTTTGAGGCAAATGAGACAAACATTCAGAAAAACGACCAAAAATACAGAGAGAATAATAGCAAATAATTTTGTTCAAACACACCTGTACACATGATACTTCAATTCTTATACTCGTAAACATGTCATTAAAAAACATAGAGAAGAACAAAAAGTTGGTAGCTTCCTCCATTCTAACATTTAAGTACCTTATACAAAGTGTAGTGCTGCTGCAACAAATATCAACCACAATATATCAACCATCATCAACTCACCGTCTATATGATTATCAGTATGGTCAGCAGCCAACTCCAAATTTCCCATGGGAAGGTTGTGCACTGGTGTTCCAGAAACTACGATCTGAGGAAACCATTATATGGAAGAAGAAAGATCAGCACCGCTGTCGAATGACAACAAAATATTAACAAAAATCATGAACAGCCAATCTCGAAGTCCACATTGGCCACATTTAACTAACTGGTATGATCCAAGTTACAGCTGACAGTATGAACTGATATGAAAAGCAGACAAAGAAACAAAAGAAAAGCAAGAACTACATATTTCACTATCATAAGTAAACGAATAACATAATTACAAATTTCATAATTGTTGCATAATCTCTATAAGATGCTTTTCCAGAAAACAATTTATGTGCGCCGCTTTGAACCACCGATATCAATTTTGGTGCAGTTAAGTAGATGCATATGACTGAAGTGATCCTGCTGGGGTTTGAATAAGAGTCATCTGAACACAATCTGGTGAACCAACCCTTTCAAGAACCTTCATTTTCCTGGCCTTTTATTGCAAGGGTAATACGGGAGTTACTGTAACCCGCCTAATAAAGGTCGTACCAGGCAAATATCTTCCACATCTCAACCTTCAAACCCAAGACAAGATACACAACAAGCCACTTACAACACAGTTGACATGTTCCTGTCTGAACACACTAGACTAACCTGAATAAATTATTTGGCTCTGGTGTTGATGACTAAGAGTCCAAGTCTAAGATGTACTACCTTCCACTAGGCATCTATCAATGGCAATCCTCACAAGGGCTAGAATCTAGATGCATTGCAATTTGGCATCAAACTCTCCTCTGCTCCAAAAATGGCGCCAACGCTGAACCTTCATACAATTTACCTACCAAAATATCACCGGAGCTCGTTCATCCCCTTCTAGGACCATTCCAGAGTCACTCCAAAAGACACATTAACTTCCAAAGGCATCCAATCATAGCTCCACAGTCATTTGCACAAGAGAGAATGATTGTGTATAAGCTCGAAAGCAAAATCGTGGTCAATGTAAACCTACAACCTTATGAACATTGATGTTATTTTTCCACCGCTTTTAGAACTTTTCCATTCCAAGCATACTGGGCCTTGAAAGTAAATCAAAGGATTCCAAAATAGTCGCAGGGTCATCAAGAATGAGAACATCACACCAACTTCCTGAAATTCACTTTCAAACCAGAGACAGCATAAAAAAAATAAAAAAAAATGGGAGGACGCACGGAAGATAGCCATGTGGAAGGGCTGGCTGTTGGCACAACAAAAACTGATATGTAGTCTGCATACAACAAAAGAGAAATTGATAAAGGGGAGCCTCCAACAGTCACCAGACTCACCACCCCAAAGCCTCCCAAAAACCACCCAAATCTTATCAACCATCTTGGTTAACACTTCCGAAACGGAAATAAACCGAGGTGACTGCCTTATTTTAAACTGATTTTAACTCATTTAGCAACTATTTACCAAAACAGCACGACTTGTATAAACTTGCATCCACCTCCGTCCATCCACTGAACAGGAGAGAAGCATCGACATGGAACTTGCTAAACCATTTTAAATCTTGGGTCTCCAAAGTCCAACCAGAGTCTTCTCATCTTCTATAGAAGGCCTTTTATGACACTATGATTAGTGCACAAAAAACTAAAATGCTTATCGATTGGTGGCACAAAAATAACAAATCACTTCTATGCCTCCACAACAACTTAAAGAATTACGCAACCATGATACAATAATCTTCATTCTCACACTTAGTCATTCATTATCAATTTATCACCATTCAGTATCCTCTTCTGACTCTCCCACTATCTTTTCCCATTTGACTCAGGTGACGGATCCAAGGTAGCACTAGTATAGAAGTTTCGTCACATGGGAACTTGCTTCATGGAGAGTGAGAAGCGGTAAACTTGTGATAGACCTTTATTAGAAAAAGGCTCGAAAATATTGCAGCTGGACCAATAATGGTGCGTGCTTGAACCTTGAAACAGAATACAGAACCTGAATCAAAAAGGACGCCAACTTCCAGAAGAGTTGCAAAATCATCCTTTTTTTACTAAACTCCAAGAGTGACTTTATTACCTAGATTGTACTGGTCTTGTAGCAATTGTGCTAAAACAAAAGAAAAAGATAAAAGAAACTATCTTAAGTAGTAGGCTGGATCCTGGAACGACACCTTACTTTTCTTCCTTCCCCCAGCAGACAACAACACTTGTTTATTTTGTTCAGGAAGAGGAAAAAAATAAAAGTTACCGGTAAAAGACTAAACTTCTTAATTTTATGTCCATGTGCATGCGTACCCTCTGTCAAAATGTAGTTCAAATATGAGTCCCCCTCCAGGAAAAATTAGGATAAGCATCCTCAGGTGCTTTCCTTAGGTGTTTAAAACTGAAAATCGGATCCCCACAGGTTCTTTTTCAACAATCGAGACCATGTATCCCACACCTTCCTTCTTCCCTTTCCTTTTTCTTGCTCTGCATACTAATATAAGGACACTAGGAACAACATCCACTGTGGCATGTGAATAGGAATCAGTATGTCATCTTCTGCAATGCTATCCAAAAGTGTGATGGGGCTGGTATAGTGTGCTAAGACCATAGGGATGCAAGAGCAAAGGAAAAAACAATGTGAGTGGACCCTTTTGTGGGGCAGACTTTTTTTTTAAAAAAGCAGCATTATGTTGCCGTGGAAGCATAAAAGGCTTGTCCAGGATCAGCGGCACCTGCTAGATACGGACACGATAGGTGCCAGTTATGCCATTAGAATCTGAAACAAGCAAAATGGTAATAACCGTAATCGTTATTACATTCAACAATCGCACATGCATTATTTAGTCACTCGAAAAGCATTGTATACAGAAAGGACCAAAAGGTACCTGTATTGAGTGGTTGAAAAATGCAGTCATTAGTCTTTGGTGACGCTTTGACAAACATGGATACCCCCGAGCATTTGTAAGAAAAGACTGAAAAATTAAGTCAGATTCATGAGTGTTCTAGTCACAAAACTCTCATGCAAGTTATGCAACAATATATATTGGAAAGATAAGGTCAATAAACCTAGTTATTTTGCATACATTTGTATGAATTATTGCAGCTCTAACAGGCTCTCCAAACCATCGTCCAAGTGAATTTGCTGAAGGTAGCGAACACCTAATGAATAGAAAGTTTCACTTAAAACCAAAAAGAAATTACTGGCACTGCTGGAGCAGCCATAAATGAAACACTCTCTAACTTGATGACTTAAGCATTAAGAGAAGTAGTACTACAACAAACAGTCTAAGAAAATAAAAAGAACCAAATAACACAGACTATATACTTTTCAAACAAAACAGAGATATTAAAAAAAATGATTAACTCACAAAACATCAAGGGCAATTGACAACTGGCTGTGATGTTCACAAAGAAGGCGGAAGCAATTCCATGTTTCCCAAGAATCAACCTGTACTTCACTCTGTTAGTAGATATAGAAAACATTGTAAACATAAAGCTTCTACTAAGTGGTTAATTTAATCATGCTCATACCAGCCACTAGAAAGCTCTTTGAATTAATATAACCAGAGAAACGGGAGAAAAAAAGGGTGATTGTTTAATCAATCAGTCCACAGGTTAAAACGTTACAAGGCCTGTAAGTAGATCATTCAATTATAGGATTTGTGAACCAAGTTAACCAACAGATATGAAGTACTTGTTTGTTTAACTATTTAAGATCTTTAACTTCAGAAAGCCATTTAAGCAGAGAATTCACACTTCGGATTCAAAGAGAGTTTTAGTTTGGAGTTGGAGTTGGAGAAGAAAGAAAATAATAATTATCTAGCCAGTGATGAGGAAGGCTGTGAGAGAGATGGAGAAGGGTGCACAGTCCCCAATATAGCGCCAAAATCCTCGAAGTCAACCCAGATAAGCAAGAATGTAGGATCAACATTGGGTAGCTGCTTAGTCGCATACAGCAAATTCAACGGCAAAAGATGTGGAAAGCAACATATTGAACAGTATAACTCACCAAATCATCAGAGTTCCCATTCATAGCATCGTCAACAGACTTATCCAACGGAATCCTAAGCCACAACTTCAACATGAAAGTAAAATAATCAGAGCAATACAAGAGGAGGGGAAAGAGGAATAGTGGTATGCACGAAGCAATTGCTTAGACTAACATAATGAAAGTGCAGCAATAGACACAAGATTGGCACCTGCATATTATTCAGATTTTGTAGAATCTGATTCACACATCTAGCATAATTAGCACAGGATACTCCTTTAGGAGTAGGAAGAAGACATGCCTGCAGGAGAAATGCAAACGCTTAAAGCAATAAGCTTCTTACGCAACAAGCCTCCAGTTCAATCAGCAAGCACAACAATCAAAACAAAACGTGTCCATCATATATTACAAGAACAATAAGATGTGACATATGTCACATATCTCATTTGCAATGTCCTTATGAACATACTATCATAGTGCCTTATAATAGAAGGCATTGACATAAACAAGTGAAAGAACGCATTAAAAATAAATGGGAATAATGAGTGACTCAAGAGCGCAATCAGCCAATCATAACTTTATAATATTGTTTGAGCAAGACATCTCCCAAATTTTCTTTGCATTAGACCATAACATAAGGCTCAACTGGTTGAACTGTCGACAAGTCTTGGTTTGGGTACGGGCTTATTTACCTTTTTGGTCCCCAAACTATTAGCTTCATCTCATTTTCGTCCCTAATGTAAACATTGAAGACATTTAATCCCCAACGTATCAATTTTGTACCAATCAAGTCCCCATCAAAATGAGGGATATTTTAGTCATTTCACCAACTCCAAATCTTTGTCCAACAAAAACGGAAAAAAAATAGGGGGGGAAGGGAAAAGCTGTGGTCGTCAACTGCCCCCACCATCCTCCTCTCCTTTTTCCCCTCTCCTCTTCTCTTCTTTCTTGCACCCCTATGCAAGATTCTACCACCCACAATGCAACTATCATCATACTCCATTAGTGGGAAAAAAAGAAGAAGTGAACAATCAACATTATAGTCACCTTTCTACCAATGATCCAGGTGAAAAAACTCAATTATTCAGTTCCTAGCTATAGAGACCAACATCAACAAAACTCAAAAATCAATTTTAACAAAGCAACACGAAGTGGGAAACTCATCTGCTGGTTAGAGATTTTTCTCAGTTTTTCCCCACGAAAGGCATAAATTGGTTGGAAGGCATATACGAGCTTTCTGCCATGAATTTTATTGATGTTAGTCTAAAATTAACAAGTGGAAACCCATCCTCCAGCAGCCAACACTCCCTCTTGATCAAGCAATGTAGCCGGACTCAATCGAAGTGCAAACTGGGAAATGATGTCATCGAGGTCAGATTTGGGGAAGTTCAGGTTGTGGCAGTGGAGCTCGACGGTGAAGAGGGATCTGTGGCTTGGCGGCGGGCCAGGAGGCCGGTCGCGGTGGGGGTTTTCAGTCGTGGTAGTAGGAATGGTGGTTTGGCAGAACACCGTCGCTGAAGGGGTTGGTGGTGTGCCTGGGGGTGGTCGGAGGAGGACGGTTGTTGTCCCTTTTTCCTTTTTTTTTTTTCTGTTTATGTTGCACATAAAACTTGGGGGTGGGTGAAATGGCAAAACTGCCCCTCTTTTTGACGGATGGAGCTGACGGCGTTAGCATTGGGGACTTGATTGGTACAAATTTGATACATTGGGGACTAAATGTCTTCAATGTTAACATTGGGGATGAAAATGAGATGAAGCTAATACTTTGGGACCAAAAAGGTAAATAAGCCTTCGGATAAACCCACAAAAACACTTCACAGAAAAGAGAAAGAAAAAAAGAAGAAGCAAAGTTCAACAAGCTCCGATAAGCCCATTGTGGATCATCTGATCCGGTTCGGCAAGAGTTGAAAATAGCATCAAGCTTTCGCAAGAAAATCTCGACGAAACCCTACAAGTTTTGTCTCCTTATTCACTCAGATCTGTTGAATTTTGGCAGACGCCGCAGACCCAACCCCAAACTCATACCCTACAGGGCCTACACCATATTTTGAACCCAAAACACAACCACAATTTATTTTTGGTTAACTCTTAGTTCTTAGAAATTTATTTTTGGTACGGAACGACACGATCACTTAATGATCCAGTTTTCACAACATTAGACCACATTTCTCAAAGGAATAAGAGAGAGAAATCATCCCCAAACATTTTTCTAAAAAAAAAAATTAATGCAATAACCTGTAAAGAAAGATGAGAAGCCCAAGATATTTCTTGCTTAAGTACAATTTCTGAATCCTTCCTAAGAATCTCATCTTCCGAATCCAAGTCAATCCATGAGCTAATTTTCCCTGGATAACAAGCAAAGGTTTGTTAAAGTGGCATAACAGTGGAGATAAAACTCACAAATCCTGTGAAAAGAGAAACTTGGGATAAAGAATGTGCCAGGCTGCCAGCGTGTTCAACATATATGTGTGGAAGTTTTTAAAATAAACTTCAAATGCTCAAACCATTGACTTCCGCAAAATAAAAGCATGAGGTCCACGAAATAATGTCCGTTTGTGTCATTCCAAGATCATGCAGTTGACCAACTATTCCAATTAAAAGAATAGAAGTGAAGATGGTATGACAGTCCATCGTACTTGCATCATTTTTGTGAAGGGAGCACCTAACTTTTTAGTGATCTCTTTGTGCAAGTAGTCATTGTGCATACAACAAGGTCAGCAGAACCCATCATATTTCCATAGCTATGCTCCCATGCCCCACCACCAGTAGTTAAACTCATTCAAATTCCAATGTAAGACAACTAATGCAATGTCCATTTTTATCACTAAATTGATTTATCTAATGGTACCTCATCTGGTCTAGAAGCTAAGCAAAAGTCAAATGGAAGCCATAACATCCAAAAATATACACACCCCACCCACCTTATAAACAAGAACCAGATAAAATGACCCTCTAAGCTATTCACTTACCAACAACATGACTACTCCACTGAGAAGGGCTCAAAACTAAGTCTGACCCAGCGAATGGTGCAATTCCACATCCCTTGTAACCAGTATCCATTAAGCTAGGCCGATAAGACGGATCCATCTGCATCAAATTGAACAAATAAGTAACGAAAGGTGCTCAAGTGAGAAAGAAATTTTGTAGTCTACCTTAATATTGACCAACTAGCTTTGCCAAAAGGTTGACCTCAAGAAATAAAAACGTTACAGGTGTATTCCGAACCAACCACAACTCCACAACCATAAATGCACTATCAACCTAAAGACAACAATCATGTGAACTATTTCTACAGAAGCATGAACCATACCTATTAGTCGATCCATTGTACAGTCTCCATTTTAGCCCCTTACAAATTATATAACATATGACCAATACCCATTGGAGACAATAAAAAAAATTGCTTCCAACATTCCCTTTCTTTTCTTGTATCTGCGTTTTAGGCGCAGGGATAAGAAAAAAAAAGCGAAGCATTGCTGGCAGCATCGGTAATTGTGAAGGGTGGGGTTATTGGATAAAAGAAACAAATTGTAGTCAGATCAACTTTATTTTCAGACTTTACTGATTTGATTTCTTTTAGTTTATCCCTGAAACGAATCTATTCTATTAGGATTTTATCATTCTTCAATAAGAAAGGCGAACATATAAAATCTGCTTTGATCTGGAAGTTCTTTTTACGAGGGTTTGAGACATCGAACCATACCAAAATAATTCTCGAAGGCTAAATGTTCTAAGTTGCAAGCGCGACTTTTATCTCAGTGATAGCCTTACTAGTACACATTTGAAAATTTAAGCCCAAGCAAATCAACTAGCCAACAAGGAAGAAGTCTTCACTCTCTCATCCTCCATTTATACAAACACGCATGCATATAACTGTGGACATGAGCTAATCCTGTCAGAAAATAATTAGAATCACTTTTCCGACAATCGTTGAAACTCCTAAAAGTTTTCACAACTCAACTAAATTCTGTTGCCAGTCTACCCTAATTCATTGCAGTTCAAACTCTTTGTCCAACTACAACCAGCCTGCATAGGTCAAAACGGCCCTAACATCGAAATTCCCAAATAGTAACTATCACACCTTCAAACTTCGACCAGCAAACTGTCCACACATTTGATCCATTATTGAGCTTTCAATTTAGTGCAGGATAACAATCAGAGCAGAACAACCTCTACCACCATTTTTCTTTTCATGTAAGCAAATAAATCATTTAGGAAAGGCACAAAAAGGGGCGAAAACTCAATACAATAGGTGTATAGAAAAGGGACAAAAAAGCATCAAAAAAATCAAATTCTCGTACAAAACCAACCAAAGGGAAAGTTTCACAAAACTTCCCATGAAGCCAAATGTAGTCAATAGCCTTTGAGTGAAACCAAAGTCTTCATTCACTCAGCAAGGCAATTGACGCCTTGTTGTAGGTGAACTTACTGACCATTCACACAGAATGACCATTTAGCCCAAGTGTGATTGGCTAATTAGCCACCAAAATCCAAAGAAAACATGCATATCCGTACTGAAAAAGACAAGCTAGACTTCCAACAAAGAAAAAATAGTGAAGGAAAAGCAAAACTACATGCAAGGTGCATAAGGATGGCACCAAAAGAAAATAGTTAATTCAGTATAAATCCCACAAGTCCCATAACCTTGTTGTAGAAACTTTATATCCATCTCAAAGCCAATTGGCAAAGAGCGGAGAGGTCCCAAATGTTATTAAGTGATCACCCATTCCAAACCCAAGCAATGTGGGACTCTATTTCCTTAACATCCCCCCTCACATGCAGCTGCGTTTGAGGTCTGTCACGTATGGCCACTTTTGGGTCCTATCATCGTGCAGCTTTTTTGCTGGTCTGTCATCGCGGGGTATGGATTGTGAATTTTATAAAATGTGGGATGGAACGGGCCCCTCTCTGATACCATTTTGTTTGGAATGAGAGAGAATAAGAAAGGTGTATAGGATGTTAACTAACTCTAACACAACTACACAAGTAAACTTTATTTATATTATGTGGTGACTAGTTACATAACATGGACAACCAATGTGGGACAGCAGACATCTCAGCCTCCATTGCTGTCCACCACTCAGAAATAGATAAGGCCTCCTGAACAGTGTTGCTTGGAATTTGGTTTCTCTTCTGCCAGGAAAGTCTACTGTTGGCTATCGGTGGGTATTTACCGTCAAGTATAATCCGGATGGTTCCGTAGAACAGTACAAGGCCCGTCTTGTGGCCAAAGGCTATACTCAAACGTATGGCGTTGATTATGCCGAGACTCTCTCCGGTGGCCAAGATTAACTTTGTCCACGTTCTTATTTCTCCGGCTGCCAATCTTGGTTGGCCCTTATTTCAGTTGGATGTCCAGAATGTCTTTCTACACGGTGACCTGCTTGAGGAAGTGTATATGGAGCAACCTCCTGGGTTTGTTGCTCAGGGGGAGCGTTCTCAGGTTTGTCGTCTTCGCAAAGCCCTCTATGGTCTTAAGAAGTCACCTCGAGCTTGGTTTGGCAGGTTTAGTGATGTTGTGTTGCAATATGGTATGCGTCGCTCCCATTCTGATCATTCTGTCTTCTCTATTCAGTCAGATCGGGGGAAAGTAGTGTTGATTGTGTATGTGAATGATATCATTATTACTAGGGATGATCAGAAAGGTATTAATGAGTTAAAACAGTTTTTACAGTGTCAATTTCACACCAAAGATTTGGGGAAGCTTCGATATTTCTTGGGTATTGAGGTAGCAAGATCCAAGGGAGGGAACAGTTTGTCCCAAAGAAAGTATGCACTAGATATTCTAGAGGAGACTGGTTTATTGGGAGCAAAGCCTGTAGAGACCCCTATGGATCCAAAGGTCAAATTGTGTGTTGATCCGGGGGAGATATTTCCTCATCCAGACCGTTATCGTCGCTTGGTAGGAAAGCTGAATTATCTCACCAACACACGGCTTGATATCTCATTTGTTGTTAGTATGGTAAGTCAGTTCATGGCAGCCCCTCGTCTTCCTCATTGGGAAGCTTGTCTTCGTATTGTGAAGTATCTCAAGGCTCATCGTGGACGCGGTTTCTTTTGTCGTTCAAATGGTTATTTGCGTGTTAAGGCCTTTACTGATCCTGATTGGGCAGGATCACCGTATAGACGATCCACAATTGGGTACTATACTTTTGTTGGTGGCAATTTAGTTACCTAGAAGAGGAAGAAACAAACTGTGGTTGCTCGGTCCAGTGCTGAAGCAGAGTATTGTGCCATGGCTCATACTTGCGAGGTTGTATGGTTGAGAGCTTTACACGAAGAATTAGGGTTTGACGTACAATTACCTATTCCTATTTATTGTGATAATCAAGCAGCAATACATATCGCTTCGAATCCAGTCTTTCATGAGAGAACCAAACATATCGAGGTAGATTGTCATATTGTTCGCGAGAAGATAGATAGTGGCATGTTAGCTACCCCCTTCGTGTCCACAGGAGCTCAGTTGGCTGATATCTTCACCAAACCTTTGTTTAAACCACGTTTAGAGTTGTCATGTAACAAACTGGGATTTTGTGATATTTATTCTCCAGTTTGAGGGGTAGTGTTACAATAGAGTTGGACTAAGTCCCACATTGGTTGTCTATGTTATGTAACTAGTCACCACATAATATAAATAAAGTTTACTTGTGTTAGGGTTAGTTAACACCCTATACACCTTTCTTATTATCTCTCATTCCAAACAACACTTATCACAAAAATTTTGCTATTCATCATGAAATACCACCAAACTGAGAGTAAAACCACCACCCAAAAGCCATATCACAGATGCTTTAGATGTACTTGGTAGGTTGCCTCAAACTGAAACTGGAGTCACACAATATGTAGAAGAATTACTTAGCACTTTTTTAGGTGACATACTGACCATTCACATAGGAAAACAGCCATTCAGCTGATGCATGACTAGCTAATTGGCCACCAAAACTGCATAAATACAAATGGAATAACATACAAACGTGGCATCAAGAACATACCGGGAAAGCAAAAGCAGGAAGGCGTCTCAAGCACGAATATTAGAAAAATGAATCCAAATGCAAATTATTGAGCTCAAACTGATAAGACATATAACTTGGTCAAATATGTAATTGGTAAACTAACCTGCCATGAACAACATCAAAGTTAACAACACTAAAAGTGCGGCTAATATATGTGTGTGTGTACACACACATACACATATCCTTTTTTACTAAGTAAAACCAACATATACGCATTTTTTGCAAAATGTCCGGCATACATACAGAGTAGCATTCACACCCATCCAATCACATTTTCATGGTAAGGGTCGTAGCCGGCAGATCACTTTTCTGAGTTTTCTCAAATACATTGAGCATCTCTTACATTTTAGAAATGTATCCCCATATTTCCATATATCTTCCCTACTTGAAAAAGTAACATACGATTTTCTATAAATGTTCTCTCTGTCTCTCTCCTTCCAGTAAGAAATGTATCCCTGCATTTCCATATATCTTCATTGAAAAGTCCAACAAAACCTACTAAAGGGAAAGAATATTCACAAGCTTACCTTCAAGCCAAATGTAGTCAATAGCCTATGAGTAAAATCAAAGTCTCCATTCACTCTACAAGGCAGCTGACAACTTATTTTAGGTGGACTCACTGACCATTCACACAGAATGACAGCCATTTAGAATGTTGTGTGATTGGCTAATTAGCCACCAGATCACCAGAACTCGAAAGAAAACTTGAAACAAAGAAAAAAAAAAGTCAAGGCAAAGAGAATCCAAACAATTGCAACTACATTAAAATAAAAAAAAATAAAAACAAGTGGATTGTACCATACATGATACAAAAATCACCAATACAATGTATATCCACGAGTCTTGTAGTCTTGTAGCACACAATATCTTTTCGTAAGTCATGAACTCCATCCGTCTCAAAATGTTTGTCAGGGCCGCAAAACAAGGACTTAAAACTAATACATTTTTTCCAAGAAACAATTCAAACTTTTTTCATAAAATAGAAGAAGTGAAGAACCCATTAATATCTTGTAGGAGAAATTGTTAAAATTAGTTTGAATTTTTCTTGAAAATTTACATTATTTGTAAGTTCTCGTTTTGCAAACCGAACAAAAATAATGGGGTGAAGGGAGTAACACCGATGTGAAATAATGCAACTACATAAAAAAAATTCAAGTGGATTGTACCATACATGATACCAAATTACCAATATCTTGCAGCACAACAATATCTTTTTGTAAGTCACGTATTCCCTCCATCATGTTTGCGCGGTTCGCCAAAAGAGTCCTTAAAAATAATACATTTCTTTCGAGAAACAATTCAAACTTTTTTCATACACTAAAAGAACTCATTAATATCTAGCAGGCAAAATTGTTGAAATTTTTTGGATACATTATTTGTAAGTCTTGTTTTGCAGACCGAACAAACATTTCGGGACCAAGGGAGTAACACCGGAGTGAAATAATGTTTATTTTCATAAATGTAGATTATGTGTAGATAAGGTGTATGAGAAGTTACTAACCAAAGGGGAGACGACGAAATCGAATCCACCATTGATATTGGTGGAGAGAAGCTGAGGCATGTCATCGTTGAACTCCGTCTCCACCCCACAGTATCGCGAGTCGCTTTTGTCCCCTGACCTTTCTCCGAGCGGCATCTTCGGAAGGCTTTAGAGAGAGAGAGAGAGAGGAGCGGCTCTTGTCTCTGCCCAGTGACGAATGAGGACTTTATTATGAGTGAGACTGAGGCTTTTCTAGGGTTTAAGATTCAAGCGTATTCTCAGTTTTACGGTTTTACCCCAAAAAGATTCAAGGGTGTAGTTGCAACCAAGTCCATTGCGCACGGTTTGGTCGGGTTTCCGTCACACGTGTGTGTATGGCAAAAATGACTTTTCACCAAGTACATTAATAGTTGAGTTCAGCTTAATTTTTAGGGAGGGAGGGGGGCTGCTGTCCCCTTAGCAGCGTGTTGCTGCACCCCATTTTGGGGCCCACGCCGGTCTTGTTCCGATGATCTGAATCGTTCACTTTGTAGAGCTCGTCGAGTAGAACAACCACGCAAAAAATCAGCTTATTTGGATATCATTAAGTACCTGATCGGAACCTTTTTATCTTAAAAAGAATGCATCCGAAACACTGGATCAAATCCACTCTAACCCATGGACTGAGAGTTATATGGGCTCCGATCAAGTACTTAATGATATCAAATTAAGCTGATTTTCTACATAGTTGTTCTACTCGATGAGTTCTACAAAGTGAACGATTCAGATCATCGGGGCGAGACCGGGGTGGGTCCCAAAATTGGGAGCCCCCCCCGCGTCCAATTTTTAGGACTTTTTAAAAATTTTGTCCTTATTTTTTAAAAACTTGTGTCCGTTAGTTTTGCACAAATTTTTTATGAATTATTTATTCGTCTCGACAAAGCTTACTTTTTACTTGGTGGATAAACATATACAGTACCACTGAGGTCTAGTAGTCTCCTAGTGGATAATCCAAGGCTCCATTGACTCTTGAGTTTTTTCAATTATTCACAAACTTTTTCTCCACTGTAGGTTGGAGCTTCCTTTTCTTTCAAACCTCACCACATTACATAATTAGCTCACTTTATTATGCTTGTTGTTGGTATAAGTAGTTTTGAAATTAACTTTCATTCTATGATTAAGAAATGGCAGGAAAATAAGATTATTGTGTTGTGTTTGTGGGTAAGAACTCCAGTATTTATGAATCTTGGCCAGCTTGTAGCGAACAAGTGTCTGGATTGGCTCGTGTCTATGCATAAACAATATGGCTCTTTGGATGATGCACAGTGCTTGGGTGCAGCACACAGCATCAGCTAAGGAAGCACAATTCCCTCCATTATTGGAATTTGTTGAAGGAAGTTCAAGCGAAACAAAAAATAAAGTTTTGTTTTTTGATATGGCAAAATATTATTAGGAAAAACTTGAAAATGGGTACATCAAGTTGGGGGAGAGGGAGAGGGATCCAACCTAAGTTGGATATACACCTATAGGGACGAAGCCCAAAACACCCAAGGGCCAAGCCCAAAAGCAAGCCAAGCCCGAACGCCTCCGGACCTCAATCCGCCCAGATCGATAGTTTTAGCTCAATAAACAATCTAGAAAGATAATGGGTCAAGCCCAACCCAGAAGCCCAAAGCTAACCCTAACCCTACTCAGACTAAGAAAACAGCCGCCACCAGCTTCAACAGACCACTGGCCACTGTCCCAAGCATAAAACCAAACCACCACCGGAAACCCATCTGGAATGTGGAAAACATGTCACATTATTGTGACCAAAAAATAAAGTTAGATGCGGACTGTCCACATGTCACATTATTGTGACTAGTTTTCTCCTTGGTGTTGTATTTGCTGTCGGTTAGATTTGTTGTGCTCAAATTCATGGCATAATGTCAGTCTTGATATGGTAACGTAATGTTTTGACAGTATATAATGATTAAGGTTGAAACTTTTCACTTTATTGGAATATCAAGTTGTGGTATGGTGATGTAACCATGATTTTGAATAAGTCTGGAGCATACATATGTGGTTGGTGTTGCAATTGTTGCAGATTTTTTGCTTGTAAATTACTCTAGTTATTGGTGTTGCAATTGTCGTCACTGTTTTTGCATGGCATGAGTGCTATCGAATAAAAACCACAGGGAAAGTAAGACAAAGTGACTGATTTTGCATGGCTGCTATAGAATAAAAACCAAAGTTGAGATTTGTACACTTGAAAGAAAGTCAGATAATGGGAAGGTGAGGAATAGGAACCTTATTTTGCAGACCCCAGACCCCATTCATAGTTTCCTAATTAGCACCCCAACAGGTTTCTCCATGTATGGCCAGTTGTTGTGTCCCCTCAATCTTCCTTTTTATCATCTCTCTTTATTTTTTCCTCCCTGATCCATATAGGCTTGGGCGAACTCCATTTACTAGACAGATTTGTTTTAGGACTGCTTTAGTGCAGAAATGATGTGCAATTGCCATCAACTGACTCAATCATAACATGATTAATAAACCACTAACCTCAGAACTAAACCTGCGTAACCCTTTTTGAAAATGTAGACTTCCCGGAAGCATGCGGATGAGACAAAAGATAACACATGTATCCTGCAATTTTTAACTAACGCATCTCATACAATTGGGGCTCATTGATCCAAGAGCAACAAAAAAATCCTAACGGAGTACAATTTCCCCCCATCAATTTCGCTACGCATCAACAATACAAGTTCTAGAGGACTTGGCGGACTTGGTCTGTGAGCTTTCCAACTCCAGCACCTGCAAATAAGCATTAGACCGAGAACAGTCAGCAAGCATACAAACCACATGGGAATGGAATTTCATGTGCCAAAAACTCAATAGGACACGACACAGATATGGACAAAGCAATGAAGCAAAGCATGGGATAAATACATGGCAATGGAAGTTGCATTCCAACAACAAAAAAACTGCAATTACATCTACAAAAAACTTCAATTTCAGCACCAAAAAACTGCAATTACACTAAAGTTATACCTTAGATTTCAAATCAACCAGAGATTCATTAAGGTCTATGCTACACATATCAACATATCCTACACTCCCATGTGATGGCTAAAAAACATAACCAATTGTCATTCAATTAACATGGAAAATTCAAATAAAAATGGAAGGACAAGATGTAGCATAAATAAAGTCACACTTACATTAACGTTTGCACTCTGTTGTGATAATCTCATAGTGCGAACTTTCTGGGCTCAGCCATTTATTGTTTCCTCTTAGCCGGCAGTCGCCCTCTCCGAGGACCTTTACTTGGATCACCCACGGTAGCTTCATATTCGCCAGGTGTTTGCTCCCAAAAAAATTGTGGGAAAACGTCAACGTCTGATAGTAATTCTCCAACCGTAGGCATATTGCTTAGACACTCCTCATCGTATAAGTCATTCTCCGCTTTAATTTCTCGCAACCTAGCCGCCATCCTATCAGTCTTGGCAGTGGAATACATGGCCTTGTCGGCGGCCTTATTGAATAACTCCAACAAACTATCATAGCGACCAAATTCAGGCTTGCGTTCCCAATTAACATAACTCACCTTAACCTTTGTGTGACTCCTCGCCAAGTTTTTCCTCCATCTTCGTAGAATGTATTTATCGGGCACTACTTCAAGCTTCTTTTTTGACCAAACTGAGATCATATGTGTGCACACCATCCCCTTACTCTCGAACAACCGACAATTGCAATTAGTTTCTCTTGACTCCTCATTAAAATGAACAAGGAAAGTAACAGTTTTAAATGTATCTTTTCTCTTTCCAACTAGAATGTCTTGTTCAATGTGAAACTGTGAAATACCATTTACTACTAGTCCAATAGTCAAATTGCACCCAATCTTTTCGGCTACTTGCACTCTGAATTGCTTGTATTTCGCAACTGTGTATGCTTGCTGAAATTGGTTCTCAAATCCATAAGGGGACACATTTTGAACTTGAACATTTAAGGAACGGGCGTCTGCCTCTTCTTCTTCTTGCACCTTCTTACGCAAGGCATTCTCATATTGCTCCACAAACTCCTTCAAGGTCGTATTCGAGTGGACATAACCATCAAAGAAGGCACTCATGCTCTCGCCTCTTTGGGTTGTTGACATCCCTGCCCAAAAGGTATCCTTAACAAATGCCGGTACCCATCGGTGCCTCTCCTCGTACAATCCAGCTAACCAATCATTGCCCTGAAGATCATATGCATTGATGAGATCCACCCAATTTTGTTCAAACTCCTCTGGATTTAAGGAATCATATACAACATTCTTCAATTTGCGTTTAATCGGCTTATACTCGTCGTACCCCTTTAACTTTTCAGAAATTTTTTTCATGATATGCCACAAGCACCAACGATGTCGTGCATTTGGAAAAACTTGACTTATCGCGTTTTGCATGGCCCTACATAGATCTGTGATGATGGCATTAGGGTAGCAATCAAACATGCAAGAAAGCCAAGACTCGAACAACCATACAAATGAAGCCGTGTCCTCCCGTGATATCAAACCACATCCAAACAAAATCGACTGTCCATGATGGTTGACCCCTACAAATGATGCAAAAGGCATGTCGTAGTTGTTGACAAGGTAAGTGGTGTCAAAGGTAACCACGGCGCCAAATTCTTTGTATAACTCTCTACTCCTAGCATCGGCCCAAAACACGTTTCGTAATCGGTTATCTTCATCAAGATCGATGGCATAAAAGAAGTCCCCGTTGTCTTTTTGCATTTTGACAAAGTACTTATGCAATGCATCGGCATCCCCTTCCTTGAGCCATAAACGCCCGACTTTATCCTCGTAATTCCTTGCATCCTTTTCTAACCACGTCAGATTCTCAGGGGCCCGAGCCTCAATCACACATGAGGCAATGGTTTTGTTTAATTTGATTTCGGCTGCCCCGTTCAATTTCCTCATCGCATGTGATCGGTTAGTCCGATAGCACTTAAGATATTTCACTTTATCTAGGTCCATTTCATGGTTATGCTTCAGTTCAATCGAATTCAACATCCACTTCCCGTCAACTTGCAAAGAGATATTCATTTGGGCTTTACAATCTATTTTTGTTGTTGGATGGGATTTACCAAGATTCAAAGCAGTTGTCCTGGGCTTTCCACTCCGATGACAACCATAAGTTATATTCGACTTTAGCCCACCGTCACGCTTCTTAGAGGTTTTAGTGACCGAACCGAAACCTTTTGCTTTCGCATATCTAGCGTAACATTCATGGGCTTCATATTCAGAATTGAATATTGTTCCAACCTTAGGTTCCAATACCACCTCCAAATTCTGATTTTCCTCCAAATTTTGATTTTCCTCCAAATTCATATCTTGTATTTCCATGATTCTACAAATAAGAAATACAAGGACTTAAGAATACACACACACACACTCAAGGTTTCTTAGCAAAAATTAGTGTACAGTTAATACAATCCTTTGCCAATTTACAGTAAATGTGCTTACCGTTGGATTTTGGGCCCCAGCAATTTGTTGAATCAATTGATGGGGATCAGAGAGGAATAGATTCAACTTCTAAATGAGGGCTTTGTTATCTCCATACTTGTCACAGTACTGCAACAAAAAAATCCAAACAAGAACCAGAAATCGATCTTTAATCAAGCATACTATCATATTTATGTCATTGAAGATAGAGAACTCCCAATAATTCTCTATAGAGAACCGATGGAAAATGTAACAACCCACTCCTGCCTTGTACAATACTAGAACGAGAGCATCTCTTCAAGCATACAAAACAATGAGTAAAACAAATCATTAGGCTTCTTAGTTCAACTCAGAATAGGGATTCATACTTTACCAGACCCCAATCTCCAAGATGACTTTATCATCATCTGTTTTCCATCATGTTTCTAGTACGCTTCCAATCTACAAAGCATAATTCTTTTGGCTTTTCATCCATGTTTAACTTTCAAATTTCAATATTCATAACTTCTGTCTGTAATGAGTCAAGTAGACATCAAACACGCAAAGCCGATCACTCTACAAATTTCTTAAAGCATTGACCCATGTAATACTATAAACTCCACTCCAATCAATCTACCTATATGAATGTGTGTGACCCACCACTTAAACAAAACATGAGTGACTACGAAAATTTATTCCTTAGTTATTTCCTTTCTAAAGAAACTCCAAAATTCCTACGATCCACCAAAACAAAAAGCTGTACACATTTAAGTTACTTAGAAATAACAGAAGACAAGTTATTAGAACACACACCAAAGCACAAGTGGCTAAATATGTTGATCCTCCCATTATTTAACACCACTAGAATTTGAAGCCTAAGCCAACTGTTTATGCACAGATATTTTTGGAAAAGAAAACCTGGCCAGCTTCAAACTATAATTATTACAATCATAAAACTAGCATTACCGAAATTACTTTACCCTATAAATTTCACTTGGCATCTTTTTGAGTAAATTTTTGTAATATTAAACAACCAATTAAGGTAAACTCAAAATGAACCAATGGCATACAGCATACTTGAACCCATAGTATCAAAATACATACCTACTTATGTTTATTCTCTTTCTTTTTCACACATAAATAAAAGTTTACCACAATAAGTTACCTACCAAAACTCGGTGATGTGTTCCTAAGCCGTAAAGGTATCTATACCAAATCCCAAATATTACTAAATAAACAAAAGGTCTTCTTCCCAAGTTTGATCTTGAGACTATAGGAACCCAACCCAAAGTTTATCAACACAATTGTTTTGCACTATGATTAATTACCCAAAGATCTCATATAAGACCTACAGCCCATGGTCTGGTACCAATTGTAACAACACGCCTCGACAAATTAAGAACTCTACTCAACAAATAATTAAGAAAATCCTATTCCAAATCCTCCTGCAAATCAGAGCTACAAACATAGGTATACCCATACACTAATGGGGCCAACATACCACTTATATTCGCCTTCCTCTCCTCCCCCTCTCCCTTTTCTCCCACTCCTCAAACTAAACCATGCTGGCTCCAAAATGGAATGTGAGAGCACCAAATTAACATTTCCTTTCGTTTCTTATTTAACAAAAGGATAAGATTACTATAAACAACCTCTTTTACATTAAGTATTACACATACATACAAAAATATTTCATACAGGTGCTTAACAATCTCTTCTTAAAACTTCTTCTTTTTCCTTTTCTTTCACCATGACTCATCTTTTCTTCTAGACTCGTAGTGGACTGTCCTATCGCGATCACCTGACAAAAACATAATAACTTTAACACACAGTCATAAAAAGTGGAACATTATAGTGACCCTCATCTAGATCGAACGTTTAACAAAAACTTTAAAAAGGTTGACCTTGTATGCTTATCCCACCCATAATACAAAGAATAAGCCCTTCCCATTATAACTAACTCTCTGAGTACAGCAGAAACATAATTTCAAGTGTATCCCCTTTGTGACACATGGGTATCACCTCTCTTAAAATGAAGCTAAAACTACACCATATCCATAAATCATTTAGTCAAATTCAAACCCTGTGGCTATAGCAACCCTATTGGTCATTTCCGACCCTTACGGCCATTCGTGACCCTCTTGGCCATGATGACCCTTACGGCCACGTGCGACCTTTTTTGGTCATTAACTCATTCATAGCATCAAACTCTCGCAAAATATAGCTCCACTCATAATGCTCAACACAAATAACTTGAAAACTAATTACTCCCATCAAAGTTCATGTAGGCAAAACGAATAGTTCATAGTTGTAACTAATGAACCTGTACACTTACCTTGAGGACCAGCAAAACGATATCAACACAAAGTCAACCCGTGCATGAAGTTGTGGCACCCGTCGTCGCGTCTGAACCTTGCACAACACATCAATCCGCACATATGAGTACTAAATCTAGATACTCATGAAACTGAGCAATTGCAACCACTTACTCTATACTCTGTTCTTAACTAATTTCCAACAATGAAACACCAATTCCAACTAAATAGTGACTGATTTTCACTTTCAGTAACAATGAATAAATATTTTTTCACTTAGATTCATATTTTCAGAAAACACGAGTAGTTTCCATTCCAGCATCTATCACTGAATTTATGCACTTGAACACCCAGTTTAAGCATCCCAATCTCATTTCCAGCAACCAGTTTACAGTTTCAGCAACCCTGAATTTATATTTCAGCAATCAGCATTACCAATACAATTTCAGCTTCCAACAACACAGTTAAAGCATTTAACAGAGGTGATTTTTAGCCTTAGAACATCATTTCCAGCATCTAATTACACCCACAGGAGGTTCAACACTCAAAATTTTAGTTACAGAAATTGTTTCTAGCATAAGAACAGCACTTTAACCAAGCCACCTATAAGAACAAAATCAAGCAACTAGATGTCCAATAGAAGAGAAGGTTTAGCCCTAGCTCTATATTTTTGGCTTCTAATCGCCTTCCAGTAACTATAGAGGAAGGAAACCAAGTATAGCTCCTGTTCATTTCTAGGGTCCCTGAAACCCAATTGATTTTCAAATCCCAAATCAACCCCATTTGTGACCATGTGGAATTATTTGAGCAATTCAAGAAAACTATCAAAAATTACCTCACAAGATTCAAGTTCCAACTTCCCTTTCCAGTTTCCCCTCCTCCTTCACGGCGCCTCTCTCTCTCTCTCTCTCTCTCTCTCTCTCTCTCTCTCTCTGCAGCTTCAAATCCCACTGTTGTTTTTTTTTGTTTTTTTCCTTTTCCTTCTCTTTGAACACATATATCCATTATTATTACTGTACATTACGAGTAACCGCGATAGGTACAGAACGAAAGTTTTCGCCCACGGGCCATGGCGAGATTACTTTCTTGCCCTTTCTATAAAACACTCACCTCTATTGCTCTTTGGGTTCTTTTGGTAAAAGAAACTTCGTTGTTGTCTTCTGATTCGGGCCCGTTCTCAAATAAGTACTTCAAAAATAATAGTCTATTTTCAAAGTTAAAAATAACGAGCTTACAAAAATATTTTTTAAATTTTTTTTGCAAGGTTTGATATGTCTCATCGACTTCTATCAAACAAGATTCATATTGCATATTTTTTTTATTTCCGTAAGCCTATTATTTTTAAGCTTAAAAATTATAAATAAATAGTTATTTTTTAAGGGACAAAAGCAAAACACCCCTGAGAAAATTAGTGGTCTACCCCAACATTGTACTTTCAGTATGCTCCAAGTCCCAAATAATATGGATGCATGAAGCATGATGCTTTCATTAAATATGAACCTTTAGATTGAAAAATAGATAAATCAAAACTGTTAGATCAAAACCATCCAAAAAAGGAAGGTGAACTTGCAAAAAAATGATATGATTTTATGAATTTTGGGCCAAAAAATGCAATGTTCTTATCACAGTGACATGTTTTGCATATCATTTAATAAGGTAACATATTTTTTTGGATAAGCTTTAATAAGGTAACACTTACTGTGTTATATGGCTACACTTGTTATATAGTATGACCACACTTACTGCAACCAATTCATCAGGTAACAAGTTACCACTTTTTGGCGGAAAATGTTCGAGATTGTGGGAATTAAAAAATTCACACCTTTTAAGCTATATCCATCCTACTTTTTGTCTTTTTGCTAACCATTGGAGAGTGAACAACCTAAAAAATGGAGTGAGATTATAAATACCATGTGGACACTTTTAATGTAGGAAGTATGATGTTTCACAATGTAATTGTAACCTTAATTAGTACTAGTAAGTATAGTCATTGAAATGGTAAATACTCCCAGCTCATGGGCTGAAATTGTCGGTATTGTAGTTTTTTCGATGTTCGTAGTAAGAGTATTTCCAGTTTTTAGTAAACACATTGTATAGTCATTCAAATGGTAGGTACTCTCAGTTCAAAAATTCGAGCTTTAGAAGGTAAACAGGTATAACCCTTGACGTTTGAGATGAAATTGCAATATCCAATGACCGGAAACAATTGGGAGCATTAAACCACTCGGGAGCATCATGCGACAAGTACAGTTTACAGTATTATGTTTTTTATTGAGTTCAAAAGAAAAAGATTTGTAAATAATGTTCACATAAAATAATAAAGTAGCGATAAATCCAAAACGGTACTGGAAAATGTAACGGTACCGATACGTACCAAGCTATACTAGCAATGAAAACGGTTTGCTAGCCGACACAAGATTGATAACTTTGGAGTGCATATAGGTCCTTTTATATTTTGACATTATCTTTTTTATTCATTGTTTTGTTTTGTATATTGGTGTCATCCCCCTTGATGCATTTTCAATACAATTCTATTACTTATTAAAAGAAAAAAAATGGAAAGAGCATAATAGCCTGATAGGCATCTGTAAAGGAGGGAAATGGATAATCCATCAACTTTTTTTATAGTGCAAGCTCACATGTGACAGTACCTGTGTATTTTGAGAGCAAATATAATATGAATTGGACTTGATTGCAACTATGTCAATTGTTTATTGATGAAAAAACATATTCAAGCTTCACTCCGGTAAGGTTCTTATTTTTTACTTTACGAGTCAGGTCATTCTCTCATAATATGTCACATTTAATTCAACAAATAAATACTTATTTACGAGACATGTCATTCGCTCACAAATAAAGTACTTATTTTCATACCCTAAACAATAGACTGCTTATTTCCATTTTCTTTTAATTTTTGCATTCATGAAAATTCTACGTAATATATACTGGGAAAAAAAGAGAGGTTTTCACCCTCTCTAATTAATCAGTTTCGGTTTAGTTCGATCTGTGGAACCAAATTTACTGGTTTTTAATTTTCCAGGACCAAAACCTAACCATTAAACCGTAGAACGAATCCATAAAGCACGGTTTGGTTCGGTTTACTGGTTTTCGAATTATTTTGGACACCCCTCCCAAAACCATGCTGCATCTATTTTGCAAGCAGGATTTTCAGACTTCTAAATAGTTGGCGGCCCGCCTCCTTCGGAAATCCCAATTTCTACGCCCGAGTCAACAGTACAAGCAGTAGGCTAACATCATAACATTTCCATAGAAATTCCATGTCAATATCCATCACAAATAGAACAGCAGATCCACCATAGAGCGGCAGCGATATGCAAAGCAAATGATGTTGGATTAACTTATTTACAATGAAAACACATTCTGTGTATTGCATGGAAAATGGGAAAACCAAATAGACAAGCTAAAAGACATGTCAGGTTTTTTGACACAGAAAACCACTTAGGCACTGTTCTTTAAGGCTCCATCTGCAGCATCATAATCAGTCGCATAAGCATGACCGACCTCACCTTTACCATCAACTTCATCAAAGTAGTCCTCTCGTGCATTGTCAGCTAACATTAGGGAAACCAACCAGAAGAGCGAGGCGTCAAGGGATATGAAGGCACCGCCACCAAGAAGCCCAGTCTTAGCAGTTGGGCATTCAGTATCCAAGTTGTGATGGACGTTGCGAATAATGTGAAGTTGCTCCGTAATTGTTGGCCACAACAGAAGTGCTGCTGCCAATCCAGCTGAACCCCTGCGATTTCACCATAAATGGTTACAAATGACAAGGAAAAAGAAAAAACAGAAATCAAATAGAGGAAAAAGGACTTAGAAATTCAAGTTTGTGTCTGTGAAGTACATCAAAAATATCGGAGGATGTTAGTTATATTCATCCAGAGGCACACAGTTGCAGGCTAAGCACCAAGTCATCGACATGCTAAGCCGTCGCCATACTGTGTCCCCAGCATGACACTGGCTGGCCAAGCACCAACATTCCTATTTCGTTGACATACCATGACCCCAGCAAGACGGCGGGATACATACAGGATGCACAACTTTATCAAATTTTAAGCAGGGGAAGCGTCATGAACATGTGGGTACACACAGACTTATTCGAACATGCCAACATGACAGAAGGTCAATTCTTAACGTGACAAATAAATTATGGGGTTAAATTCCAACAAACCTGTTACTACAGGTTGCCAGTACTGTTAATTTCCTTTATTTTTATTGTGGAGGATACAATATTCAGATTAATAATATGTGAATTCCATCTAACAACACACACACATTGGCCTTATTCGTGTATCCTTTTTTCCAAAGTTTCCGTGTCTTCTATCAGTATCCCTACTTCTTATCTCTTCTTTTTTTTTTTGTCAAAGTTTAGAGGTGCTTTCATTGATACGAAATACATACATCGAGAATGGGTAGCCACCCCCAAGGAGGGAGAAAAGCAAACACAAAGGAGGCCTAAACTCACAAACGAACCCACACAAACAAGACTCCTCTCCAACCACGAAAAGCCATCAAGACGATCACCACAAAAACACCCACAAGGAGTGAGAGAAAGTCCCACGTAGGGGAAGAAAATCAACCAAAAACAGCAAACAAAAACTAAAGCAAACCTGTAAGAAAACAACACAACAAATCCACAACCCTAAGTCCAGCCGCCCAAAAACGCCGACCCTCTCTGTCACCGCCACCGCTGCCACAAGGGTGGCCGAGACACAATAAAGACCACGGAACGGAACTTGATCACCACAGCAGCCACACCCCCATCGTACAGCACCATCAGCTGCTACCTCTATCCCAAGAAACTACACCCTCATCGAGGCGCGAACCTATGTGAAGCCCAGAACGACAAGAACAGGGCCGGCCTGATAACATCGATGGAACTACAGGATGATCGGAAAGAAGAGTGCACGGTGAGGAAGATCGGCCTGATACCCTACTTCTTAGCTTGCAAGTTTGCTTTTACGAGACTCAAGTAAATGACCTAATTCACTTGCTACAACATACTTTCAAAGTTGGGTTAATTTAAAAAGGAGACTCAGCCAACTAGCTAACGGTCTATGGCCAATATTTATTTCTTGGGTTCTTTTTAACAATCGTATCCTAAGAAAAAAAGGATATGGATATGGATATGGATAGAGAACATGGACACGACACAGATACGCAGACATGTGGTTTTACCGAAAACAAGAACATGAAAACGGATACGTAGGGGGATACGTTTATCCTGGGGTTGAGGAAGGTCCCAAGGGTTCAGGTTTTTTTAAGTACATAAATAAATAAATACTTATATATACATATAAAACTCAGATTTCACATAAAAATATCAATTTCTTTCCAAACTAAAGATGAAAAATCCAATGAATGAGAAATAGAAGATTGTGCTTTCATCTATAAGTTCTTTAATATTAGTTTTGAAAATATTACATTTTCCCGCCGTTTCAAATTTTAAAAATTACATTATGACCCAAAACATGTCTATCTGAGACAAAATAATTCTATACTCGGGCACATATTTTCACGTGTTAGGAACCGTGTCCGACACGTCTGCTATACAGATACAAAAGGCCCGGAGACGTGTTTGTGCTTCTTAGATCGCATCAATAAAATTCCACCAGGGACGAAGTGAGTGAGAGTGCTATAGGTTGCCCTGCCCCCCCTCAATTTTCTAACTATCACTAGAGTACTCCTAATTTTTTTTTATAATATTCATACCATCTCTCTCTCTCTCTCTCTCTCTCTCTCTACAAGTACTCCTCCAAATAAATGGCATCACTCCACTTGTTACATTACACAATAGTTTCAATTGGAATTAAAGGATAATTTTCAGAATGTTTTATGCATGAATTATCTTTTACATGTTACCTACTTTTTTCTTTGCCACAATAATCTTCCTCCAAGGGGAAGTCCAATCCCTGGCCTTGTCTCTGTTAGTCACCAAGTCTCGAGATGCCTTCAACAAGATCTTTTCATCTTGTATTTTCCTACTTTTTCCACAAATTTTTGGAAGGTGGAGTTTATTGGAAAGTATTTTATAAGATACAGACATTATCCACACCTGAAAATACTTTTAAGAAAATATAAGATACAAAAACATCTTTTTGGTCCACTTTCCTCTCATTCCCAGTGGACAATTAAAAATTCCTGAAATATTAATAGGCGCCATTTGAGTTGTTGACCCTCTTCTATAACCCTAATAGTATCAATAGTTTCACTCATTTACTTATCAATTATGAGGCCTGGTACTTCTAAAACAACATAGTAACTGTAACATACCGGGTACCATTTACTTATCAATTATGAGGCATGGGTACTTCTAAACCAACATAGTAACTGTAACATACTGGGTACCGGTACTTCCAAATACGTACAGGGTTTGTGTATCACGTACCAAAATTTTTCTCTTGTTTTCGCCGTACCCAAAATTATCCAATATGTATTCAAGCCATACCCAAAACAGAAATGACGCTAAGTTTATAAGGCTTCTTTTTTCAAGCTCAGTATGTCTACATAATAAAGATTTAGGTGTGTAGGTTCCTTAGTGTAACAACATTAAACTCTTTTATACATTAAGTTTGGCATTAAACTATTATTTCATATTGGATTCTTAATCACCAAGTAATTTTGACTATTTTGTATATAATAAGAGCAATTAAAAAAGTACATTGAATACAGTCGCATTACAATGATTCACAGTCCACAGATTTCTTTCGACCATACTCTCTATTAGTATTAATAGAGTATATTCTACAATAATAAAAGCTTAGTATCAAAACCGTACCCGTACCTCATATTTTTTAGGTTTAGTTGTGTCAATGTACTCGTATCATATCAATACCCGTACACATTCTTATTTTATCCGACATACTAAACAATTCACCGTGGAAAATATTGAACAGTAGAAGAAAACTTCTTTACCCTAGATTTTGCAACCATTTGCTCCTGATATTTTAGTTCACCCAGAAGTACAATACTCCGGGGTGCTTTCCCATTAGAAGGTGTGCTAGAAAATTCATCCCAATTATTCAGTCTGTAGGCACAAGGAAGCAAATTGAACTAAAGAAACAATAAAGAAAGACACCAGATTGAGCAAAACCTCAGATACTTACAAGGCAATGTTGAAGAACACAAGGAAGCTAGTGCTTCGGAACAAAGCAGCTTGTGGAACAGACTTGCCTTTGTAAGGGTAAAACAAAGACAAGTATCCAGCCACAGTCGAGGCAATAAGAAAAGCAACAGACAGATACCCCAAAGCAACCGTAGGGTCAGATGGATACTTGCACACAACAACCCCTTTCCCTGTGATTGCAGTTCCAGCTGCAGGCTGCGAAAAAGCAGACAGAGAAATTAGATGGTAGGCTGGGAAGTACTTAGTTATTCGAGAAAGGGCATTAAAAGACAGGAAGAATATCACATGCCATGCTTTCCCACTTTCTTTTCCTTTTATTTTAAAGACCGGGGTGAAAGATTAGCATTCTCTGCACTTTGTTTTTTGCATTTTTATGTCCGCAACATATAATAGTTAAAAGAAACCCCAAACATGTGGTTTAAAACCACAAAACGAAACAAGATAAACAATAGTTGCCTCTATGTAGCTATGGGAGAGGGAAAGAGAGACACAAAAATAAGTAGTCATATTAAGTTACGAAAGCGATACCAGTTTCAACTATTAGACTCCATTTAGAGTCTTAGACAGATTTGAGATGTGGATTTCAAATGACGGGATTTAGTGTTCAATTTCCCGAGCTTTAGTTATGGGTGGCTTGTGAAACTCAAGGGAAAGATGAAATTTACAGAAGAGAGATGAATTTTATTGGGACCCTGTTTCGAATCCATCATGATGACGCTCCGTGTACTCAAGGTCGACATTAACAATAAAATCCAAGTTTAAGCTATTCTTATAGAATAATAACGTCAATTGCCTAATTTGTTATCCACATCTCTCCAACGGAGCTTACGAGCTTTGTCTACACATTTAACGAGTGTCAAGAAAAATCACCTTTATCATAACTAAATAAACTAAACTGCTGCACTACCCACAGTTTTTATCATAACTACTGACTTGAAAAATGACGAGCAACAAAGCATTTACTTACGAAGACTTTTGTTGGGAATTGGTATTGCATTTAACACAGATATACGAGCAAATGGGACATTATAGAACTGAAGACAGAGAAGCACATTAAGTTTTCCATACAGGTACAGACAGCATTCGAAAAGTCGGCCGCCTAGGCGCTAGCTCATAGCGGCCAACTAGTCAACGCCCCTTTTCCACCTGCCTAGTGCCTAGCAATTTTTAGAACATTGGATACAGAAACAAAAGAAGGCAATAACGATGAGGAAAGCTTTCAATAGAAAATAATCAAGTTGTCATCTTGTTTGGAGCAGAAAATAACCTTCTTGTTTTCAGCAACAACTCCAAAAATAAAGGACAATGCACCAAAAGTTGCTACAATCAAAGACATCTGTTTGGTAGTAAATGCCATTGCACCCACTTAGTCTCAGCCTGCAAATTAAGCCATGAAAAAATTGGAGATCAGATGGAAAAAAATTACATGGAATTAAAGATTAGAGTTGCAGCAAACTTTTTATGCAGACAAAAGCCAAACACAACATAGACATTCCAGTCAGTAAATCGATCATTAACTATGACTCATAACAGCACAGCAGAAAAACCACATTGCAGAGCATTTTTTTTTTTATCAGAACAATAGACTAAGATTTCCTTCACAAGGTGGACTCCACCTGTCTTCTTTTCTTTTTCCATGATTTGAATATTCAATAGGTGTGTGTGCGTGCACACACAGTATGTTGTGAACGTAGAATTAGTTGGTGATGGGAAAGTTTTCAACTAATAAATTTGATCATCAGCATATATAATGATACCAAAGCCGCACAACAACATTAGATAAACAAATAAAAAAATGGAATATTTCATCAAAGGATATGCAGTGAAAGATCATGTTAACAATCCACCAAATAAGACATTAAACTTATATGTTATAAAACCCAATTCTAAGCTGTCATAGGACTCATAAGATCATATCTCAAGGAAAATACACTACAATTCCAACAGTTTTCACAAGAATAACCTCCGAATAATGGAAGTCCCTCCATCAGGTTCCAACCGTTCCTTAAATTTGAGGGAAAATTTCAAAATGGCACCTGAACTTTGCACCAAATGTCACAGAGACACCTGAACTTAAATTTATTTCAATTAAACACCTGTACTAACAAAATCCCTAAATTTAGACACCTGAACTTAAGTTTATTTCAATTAAACACTTTTACTAACAAAATCCCCAAATTTAGACCCCCACCGTTATATTTCGTCCAAACAATTGCTGACATGACATCTCCAACTTGTTTAAGTTGCCCCATTGCACTGTTTCCAATAGGGGACGATGAAGTTTGCCTATGTATTTCGCTTGGGTGCATCGTCTCTTGTTGGAAACATGTGCAATGGGGCAACTTAAACGGGTTGGAGAAGCCATGTCAGCCATTTTTGGGATGAAATATAACGGCGAAGGTCTAAATTTGGGGATTTTGTTAGTACATGTGTTTAATTGAAATAAACTTAAGTTCAGGTGTCTAAATTTGGGAATTTTGTTAGTACAGGTATTTAATTGAAATAAACTTAAGTTCAGGTGTCTCTGTGGCATTTGGTGCAAAGTTCAGGTGCCATTTTGAAAATTTCCCTAAATTTGATGGAGAAAACAAGGGGACTAAAATCGGGTTCCAACCGTTCCTATAATTGGTACTTCCTCCGTCTCAAATTGCTAGTCCGCAATTTTTGGATCAAAAAATAAAAATATACGTTCATAATTTTTCCAATTTCTTTTCACCAAATTAAAGTACTTCACGTGTTCTTCAAATTGGTGTACATTCAAGAAATATGGCACAGAACTACTATATTTTTTAACCGGAAATTGAGTGACTTTTTGCACAGGACAAGCAATTTGGGACGGGGGAGTATGTTATATTACAAAAAGGGAGAAGTGGAGAACGTTTTTAACCAAATCAAGGGAGAACAAAATTTTCACCAACTTTGAGAAGCTAGCTTTTGAGATACTTGCCAAAACATAATAAAAAATACATTTAATGAAATGTTTAAAAGAGAAATGACTGCAACATTCTATTCATTGATAAAAACTGGTTGAAATGGGTTTTTGAGGGACAAGTCGAAAATTGTGTTAAAAATAATTTGATGAAAAATCATAGTATCAAAATTCAAAACACGCTTTTGACCAAATTTGCACACAACTATGATCTGTGGAAAAGGAATTGGGTCCGGAGGATGGAGGAAGTCCTAAATTAACAGTAATCACGAGAAGCCTGAGGAAAAACCTGTTGGTTTCATTGCACATGCAGAGGGACAAACAGAATTCAAACTTAAAAATCATAACCCGTATTAAAATAAAAATCCCGAATTTACAAGGAAATCCTTCAAAACCATAACCCATATTAAAATAAAAATACCTAATTTACAAGGAAATTAAAAATAAAAATACCCAATTTACAAGGAGATTAAAAAAAAAATACCCAATTCACAAGGACATTAACAGTAATCACGAGAAGTCTGGGGAAGAATCTATTGGTTTCGTTGCTCATGCAGAGAGAAAAACAGGATTCAAACTTCAAAATCACAACCCATATATTAAAATAAAAACACCCAATTCACAAGGAAAATCAATACAAAAGAGATGAAAGAGCGATACCCAAGATTGATTCTTCAAACGGAGAGAATCGTCGAGACGGGATCTGGGTTCCGGCTCCTTCGCCCTCTGTGTGTGTGTGTGTGGGCGATTGAGTAGTACTAGGTAGTATATTAACGTGTGGAATCTACAAGATATGATGAGCTGTAGTTGCCGTATGCAGACAGGAGTTGTGTTGACTGAGGTAATGGGGCCTGATTTTGCGTTGAAGATATACAATGGGCCTGAATCCAATGGAATCGCGTATGGGTGTATGGGCCCGCTTCGGAATCTTATACAGTTACTTGGGTAATTTCCTTATCTGCCCTTACAGTTACTTGGGCCTGATTTTTTTTTATATAATTTGTTCCTGTTCCGATTTCTTAAAAAGTGAACTTTTAGAAAATGAAGATAATTTTAAGTTCAAAAATTATGTATTTACGTAAATAATTTTTTTATAAATATGGATCTTATTTGATAGATCTCATTGAGATCTTTTAAACGGTGAAAAAAAAAATTGAACTATTATTTTTTATTTTCGTTATATTTGAGTTTAAAATTACATTCTTTTTGAAAAAATAAGGTTTGGAAAGAAAGCGGAACGGGGTCATCTCATAATCAGCTCCATTGAATAAGGTAAGTGTTTGATTTAACATTTTTTCGATAATTCAAGGGTCTTTCATTTCTTTATTCCGATTTTAGAATCTCAAATTCTGAATGACGTTGGAAGAAAATTTATACAATTTGATTAAAAACTGACAGTTATTTGATTGAGCTGTTTTTTTTAATGCATAAACGATTATTGTAAAATTATAACGTCTTAGATCATTTATGTAAGACCCATATAGATAATTTGATTAAGCACTTACAATTAGTCCATTGAGTTTTTGTTTTAAATGCAATTCAAACTTTACCTTAAAATATGAACGATTCAAATATTAGATCACACTCACACACACCCATCTGTACACTATCAAGACCGTGGCGCCAGTCTCAGAAAAAATTATTCAATGTCCTTGGGACACTGCCATGTGATGTTCCAAGACTTTATTCTGCCACATATTTTGGAATCAATAAGATTCGGCATGTTTGTCTTTCCAGTATGGACGACAGAACACGTGGTACCATGTCTTGATAGTTATAGTTAATGAGTTTTTTTTGGTAAATTATAGTTAATGAGTTTTTTTTTTGGGTAAATTATAGTTAATGAGTTTTTTTTGGTAAGTTATAGTTAATGATTTAGTATGTCAATAGAAAATTTTATAGGTACGAATTTGACAATAGATTTAGATAATTTCAAATAATTTTTAAAACCAGATTCATCAATATCAGAGGGCCGAGGGGTTCGGTGATTCCTAGTCGTTGCATCGTTGCACCACTTTTGCCTAAATTCACGTGAATTCCTTGTCTTTAGGTTAAAAGTTTTTTTTTTAGGTTAAAAAAATTGAGAGTGACTTTTTTTTTGGGTTTTTATTTAAATTTTTATTGTATTTGTAAGTTTTGAATCAAACTTTTATGACTTATTAATTCGTCTTGATTAGAGTAATTGAAAAGGTAAAAAAAATATATTATCGAAACTTGTAATTTTTTTAAAAAATACAAAAATATATTATGTCAAAAAGCTGTCCTTTTATTTTATTTTTTCTTTTTTTAAAAATTTATGAGTTTCAATCAAAATTTTATATTTTTTCGATTTCTCTTGCCAAGACGAATCAATAAGTCACAAAAGTTTGAAGTAAAACTAACAAATACGAAAAAAAAATTGAATAAAGACAAAAAAATATCACTTTAACTTTTTAATCCAAAACCACCCTATTTTTTTTTCGTGTTTTACCTCCACTCCAAATCCCCAATTTAGTGATATTTTAATTTTAAATTTTTTTAATCGATAGATGTCTAACCTACTCTTAAAGAAATGTGAAAGAAGTACAATTAAGTGGCATATGGGTGGGGCAAGCCCAAAGGACATCCACCATCACACTAAGCACTTGCGCTTCTGGGGAGACTCGAACCATCACTTTAACATGTTCCATGTGAAAGAAGTGAGAAAGTGTCATTGAACTACAAGCCTGTTGATAGACATTTTTTAATTCAAATACCTATTTTGTTGTATTTGTCAGAGATTTGACCCGACTGATCTCTCAAATGAATATGCCAAATCAAATTAGGTATACCAAATTTAATTTGATTTGAATCAAAACTTACCCTCTACTATCTAGAATTTCTTTTTTGAAGATTTCTGTGAACTAGAAAGAAGATCGCCGTAATGTCCTTTTGACGATCGGAGTTTGATTGTTCCTGTTGTTTTGATTTGATTTGTTACCGATGTTTTAATTGTTCGTATGAAAATGCTAATTAAAGGTTCTGTTTGGTAAAGTTGCCAAATTTTTATTTTTTTTTATGAAAAATAAGAAATAATTTTTTGTTTATATTAAAAAATAAAAACAAAAAACATATTTGGTGATCATAATAGTTTTTGTTTGTTTATCTTTTGGGCTGCTGAAAGTGTTTTCAAAAAAATTAAAAATGCAATTTTTGTGTTTCTAGAATTTCCGTAAACTAGTGGAATTGATTATGTAATTTGTAAACAAAAATAGTAATACAAACATGTTTATGGTGCATATTTCAAAAAATATTGAAAACAAAAAACTAGAAATAAAAACTTTTCCAAACAGAGCCTTAGTAAATCAAAATATTCGAGTCAAAATTGTGATAGTCTAGTTTTTAAAAAACCCATACGATTTGAGCTCATAACTGATAACTCTATGAACAATCACAGATACATGAACGATACAAGCTCCTTAAGAATGTTGAATTGAACTCGCCCTATTTGGTATGTCATGTTATTAGCTTATTTGCTTAAAATACGAATGAATCTCGTGAACCAAAAACAAAAATGAATGAAACTGGATACAAATTTGTCTAGATTCATCCAAAATTTAAATAAATAAGCTAACAGGATGGCATACCAAATCATCTACTAATTAACTAATTGTGGCTGGTTTAGTTGGCCAGAATTCTTGCATCTCACTAGGAGATCAGGAGTTCGAATCTCTCCACCTACGTGTAAGTGTTCTTCCTGTGGGCTCGATTGGATGCAGGATGAGTTTTTTAGTATTATTTGTGGAGGGGGATAAGATAGTAGGAGATATTATTTATGAAGGGTGCGCCCACATTGATGTGATTTTTATAGAAGGTGGGTAAAAAGGTACGTAGTTGGCTTGGATGATGTATTAAAAAATGAGGATAAAATATTAACATTTAATTTAAATGAGGGATAAAATATGGGGATAAGATTACTTTGTAGTTGAAAAACTCGAAATATTGGAGGTGGAGGGCTTAATTCGCCCTTATTAATTACTACGTAATAGCTAGTCAAAACTCATCAGTAAATAATGGAGGCGGGGGGGCTGCTGCCCCAAGGGGGCAGCAGCGTGCTGCTGTCCCGGCCTTCCGGGTCCGCTCCGGTCTCGCTTCGATGATCTGACACGTTCATTTTGTAGAGCTCGTCGAGTAGAATAACTATGCAAAAAATCAGCTTAATTGGATATCATTAAGTGCCTGATCGGAATCTTTTTATCTTAAAAAGAATGAATCCGAAACACTGAATCAAATCCATTGTAACCCATAGACTGAGAGTTATATGGGCTCCGATCAAGCACTTAATGATATCCAATTAAGCTGATTTTTTGCATAGTTATTCTACTCGACGAGCTCTACAAAGTGAACGTTTCAGATCATCGGAGCGAGATCGGAGCGGGTCCGGAAGGCCGGGACAGCAGCACCCTGCTGCCCCCTTGGGGCAGCAGCCCCCCCGCGTCCGTAAATAATACCTCTCAGTCCCAACAGTGACTTGGGATGATTTAGTCTGGATGTCAATTTTATTGCCAAACCAAGTCAAAAGTGTCACATTAACCCCTCACTCCCTCATTACTTCATCCCCCTCCTTCATCCACCATCCAATCTTAGACGGGTTTTTCCTTTTTATTATTTGTTTCTATTCTATAATCAATTTAAATATTATATTAATTGAGTTGTTGGATTTGATTGTTTCGTGAATCCTCAAAATTGATGTAGTTTCTGAGTTTGTTTTGTATTTTCATATATGATGAAAATGATTTCTCTATCGATTGAAAAAAAAATTCTAGTAATTAACTATCGTAGAAAATAAGTAGATATGCTTTTGTAAAATCAAAAATTCTAGCAGCAGGGACAATCCGCAGAGAACCACGCAGAGACAAATGCGTTTGGCCCCATTTGGATCCCGAAAAAATCTAGAAAATATCCATAAATTTTTGAATATTATTTTATGGAGCCCTGTAAAAAATCAGCTCTAGCGAATATCGGTAAGTATTACTTTTGGATTCGTAGAGGTGAACTACTCCATAAAATAATATTCAAAAATTTATGAATATTTTTCTAGATTTTTTCGGGATCCAAAATGGGACCAAACACGTTTGTCTCTGCGGATTGTCCCTGCTCATACAGCTCTGCTAACAGCAGAGACAATTCGCAGAGAATCACGCAGAGACAAACGCGTTTGTTCCCATTTCGAGTCCCAAAAAAATCTAGAAAAATATCCATAAATTTTTGAATATTATTTTATGGGGTCCTGTAAAAAATCAGCTCCAGTGGATATCGGTAAGTATTATTTTTTAATTCGTAGAGGCGAAACTGCTCAGTTCGCCCTTACGAATCGAAAAGTAGTACTTACCGATATCCACTGGAGCTGATTTTTTACAGGGCCCCATAAAATAATATTCAAAAATTTATGGATATTTTTTTAGATTTTTTTGGGACCCGAAATGAGGCTAAACGCGTTTATCTCTGCATAATTCTCTGCGAATTGTCTCTGCTCAAAGTTTTTTTTGTTATAAAATGTAGTAAAGCTGTATGGCAACCAAGTTCTAAAGTAGTTTCCTTCGCCATTCGCGAACTTTTAGGACAAAATTAAATTTAGTTATTTGTTTGTAAAATTCCAACCATGTGAATGCGAGAAAAAAAGCTCAACATCATTAATTAAGTGGGTCCTGCGGGACCCGCATTGATAAATGTGCAACAGGTTATACATTATCAATTGTATAGACTTACAAAAATTAAATTTCGCGAACGGTTATTAAATTGTGCCCTTACAAATCTATATCTGTAAAATAGTGAGGTCTTTTGTCTACCCATAAAAACATGAGCATCCTTCCAACCATTGAATTGCAATTTCAATAGGTTACAGCCGTTGGATTGAATCATTGATTCTAACCTATTTCCCACGCTTGTCTACCTAGCAATTTTCCTCTTCTCCATCGTGTTTCCTCCTCTTCTCCATTGTGTATCCTCTCTTCTCTCCTCTTTTCCTCCATAGTTACTCTCTTTATCTCCCTCGCAGAATCCACTCCTCGGCGCTCCCGAAAAAAAAAAAAAAATTAACCCCCACAAAGCTCTTCTACCAATCAGCCGTCCCGCACACCCACCAATCAGCTGTCCATGAAATCGATTTAGTTCTCCTTTTTTAGTATGACTCCCATCATCCTTAGGGTCTTCTTGCAGAAAAAATAATATGGCCTAAATTGCTGTTTAGGATGAGAATTTTTTTTATGAGAGTCTTACGAGAAAAAAAATTGTTGTTTAGGATGAGAATTTTTTTGCTATTTAGAAAAAGAAAATCGATTTTGCTGTTTAGGATATGAATTTTTTTGAACTATATATTTTGGTATTTGTCTTTCAAAGATGCTCACTTTGTATTTGTTAAAATGCATGTTTGACAGAGTGAAAATAGTATAGAGTGAATTAATTCTTTATGCCCACTTTTGTGTAGCTCTCTTTAATTTTTGGATAGACTTGTGGTCCGATATTGCGAGGACAAGCGACACGACGGTAACAACATGTGGAGACATGTCTGAGGAAATGCTGGGGACACGGTAAAATGGATTCAACACTTTTTAAAAAGAATTCTAATTGAGAGTTTATTTGTTGTGGATTTTGTTCCTCTTTCTTTTGAATGGTATTGTTTGATCAAATCAAATAATGTTAGGACCAGCACATCCCTTTTTCTAGGTAACAATGTAATCAAATCGTTACAGGACCAACACATTCCTTTCCCACGCTCTCTCCCCTATCGCCAAGTATATGACCAAAACGCGTTATGCTGTGCCTTCACGCACGGACATATACCAGTACTCTATAAAATAGAACTAGTATTTATGAAGGGGCCTTGTGGAACCCCAATAATAAGAACAAAATATCGTAGATATTGTCATTTTGGACCTTAGAAAGGACAAATTTGATAAAGTGTTTGAATCATGACTGCGTGGACGGATAATTAACATTATTAAAAAGCATAATGACGTTATTGTTATAGACCCGTGGGCCCCACAACAATGAGTAAAACCATGTATACCATAGAACACACTATGAGACTCGTAAGATACAACAATTCGGATCTCCTAAGGGATCCTGCACGGCATTACCGTGTGGGACTCCCTTTTTCCGATAGAATTTCGATGATCCGAACCGCTCAAAGTGATCAGAACGTGATTTTAAGGATACCCGGGAGAAATCAGCAAAAAAAATGATCGGGAAGGGCTTGATCTGAACAGTTTTTTATGGAACGGTTCAGTAAAAAACTGCTCGGATCAAGCTCTTCCCAATCAATTTTTTTGCTGATTTCCCGTAGGTACCCTTAAAATCACAGTCTGAACATATTGAGCGGCTCGGATCGTCACAATTCGATCGGAAAAAGGGAGTCCCACACAGTAAGGCCGTACGGAATCCCTCATTGGATCCTAAGTGTAAGATACAATTACCATCTAAATGATAGACGACGGTCTCACTTATCAAACTAAAAGAATAATACTCCTAACATGTTTAATAGAACAATACTAGAAAAGTCATAATATGTCTAACTAACTGATCATTGTAAATGAATCAAATAAACTTGAAAAATATATCATGATAAAACTCAAAATGTTGTTAATGGAGGTGAATGAGATTGATGATTAAAGAAGTGAACTCAAATGATTAGTCTTCAAAAAAAAAAAAAACTTCTCTCCCCCCCCCGCTCTCTCTCTAGAAAGTGATAAGGGCGACTTAGGGTTTTTGCTGCTTTGGGAAGGCACCATCTCTCCCCTCTTCCCTCCCGGGCGATTGTCCTCTCTCCTTCTCCTCTGTCTATCCCTTCCACCCTCCCTCTATTCCTTCCCTCTTCTCCCCTTTCATTTCTCCTTTTCACCTTCTTTTCTTTTCTCTTTTTCTTATTCACAAACTTGATTGGCAATGGCAATGGCAATGAGATGGTGGCAGCAGCAGCTTTTGGTTGACGATGCTAGTGTTATGGATCTCAGCGTCCGTTTACACATTTTGCCACAAGATACCGATGATGGAGTTTAAGGTTTTTATTTAGTTAGACTTCTTTCGATGCCTCAGCTTGAATCCTCAACCTCTTTTATCTTACTTCACATATATATACTAATAATGTGTAGTTCGTGTGTCAACTCTCCACAAATTTTCTCTGTTATACCCTGTCTAGTCTAGTATTGAGAGGGCATCGAATGAATTGTAATGTTGAAAGGGGACGAAATGCTGCCTAAGTTGGTACCAACCAGTGTTCATCAATAAAACCCCCTTTTCTATCCAAATCCATTTCCCTCTATCTTTTCTACTCCAACAAAAAAGGAAAAATATTATGAATCCATCAGAGAAAGTTTGCAAAGCTGTGTCAACAGAAATATAGTTTTATTTTAACAAATCTTTTTGAGTGTGCTGCCAATCACATTGCAAAATACACAGGAATTTATTCTTACCTAAGATTATACATTAGCTATGACAAAGTAATGCCAAATCAAATTTATCTTGGTCATGAAACATGGATTGCATTTTTGCAATCACACTGCTGGTAGAAATTATTGGCTTATACTGTAGAATAGTAATAGTCATTCCTTTTCAGAAAGGATGAATTAAGTAGAATAGTAACTTTCAATTATATGTGAATAGTAACTGAGTAGTAACTTTCAATTATATGTACCCCCTAATACGTAGGTGTGTTGCAGGTCTGTAAACTAGAACCAAGACTAGGAGCAGTGCCTTATCGTGTCTGTATTACCTTCCTTGTGCCTATAAAAGGAGGGTTCACCCCATTGTACAAAGTAAGCTAGTTCAAGTTAGGAAACCAATCAGTATTTGCAATAATATTCTAGTCTCTTGTGTTCTTATAATTCCTTACTGTGTTCTCTCAACGATCCTAACCTACTTAGTGTTTGTACCCACTTCGTGTCTGTAAATTTGGTATCAGAGCTATGTCTTCCATTCTAGTTTAAACCCTATTCTGGAAACTTATTTTCCAAAACTACTTCAAATCTTTTCTAAAAGAAAAACTTGAAGCGTATGCTCTGTGGTTACCTTTTAAAGATCATCCACATCAGAAACTTCATCAACTACTTGGGTGAAAAGAATTTTGTATCAATGGGTTAAAGTACCTTGAGACTTTTGGCTATTAAGCAGTGTGTCTCGGTTTATCTACCCTGGTATACAAAATTTTATTAAACAAAAATTGGTTGAAGTCCTTTACGTTGAAAAAGAAAAAGGTTTGTTGTACTAAGAAAAAGGAGAACCCAAATTTTTACTTAAAAATGAATCATCTGTTTACCACCCACTCCTCTTCTTCGTCATTCTTAGTCCCTTCATGTTCCTCCGCTAGTAGAAATTCCTCATCATCTTCTTCTAATCTTGAATATTTGTATGAGTTTGAATACCTTCCTGATGATAGTAAGGTTCTTCTTACTGATCTCCCTTTCCTAAATCCCTATAATGCTTTTGTCAGACCATAAACTTCTGTAAAAATAACCGTCACCCAACTTTTCTCTACAAAACGCCCAACGTCCGTAAAAGAATATGTTCAAGTTTCTAAATTTGACCAATGCTTCATAGCAGCTACAGAAGTTGAACAACTTTTACCTTTGGAAATTCCGGTTGATTTGCCTCACCTTTGGCAACAACAAGGATTTACCCATCTTCATTTTGGAGCAATCCGCTTGGCTGTCACTTTCCATGGGCGAAAAGGTTTGCCTGTTACTTCCAGACTTGCTCTAGTCGATACTAGATTTCTACAATATTAGCACGCATGTATGGCTACAGTCCAAACCATCCTAAATGCTGGAACTGTGATTTTTACCTTCTACCCCAATTTCAATATGCCATTAGCAGATCCTCATCTACTATCCGCCTTGAAGGTCCAAGTTCAAATTGGTGGTGCCTCCCAAATCTCCTCCACATATGCAGCAACCCTTCACTACCAAATGGCCTATCGTCTTCAAAACCATGCCTTTGACATGTCCTTACCGTCCTCCACAGATGAAGCTCTTTTCCTAACTGTTAACGCACCTCGCCAAGCCTTTTGTGTCCATGTTCCATGATAAATTTCCCATCCTGAGCTTCTCAAGCTTCTCCCAGAATCTTGGGTTACAGTTTATGAGAAAAATCAAAACAAGCCCATACCTGTCTAGTTCTCAAATCTAACTTTCTAACTTTCATTTCAAAACCTGATGGTACAGTGGAGATTTCTTTCCCAAAAGAAACCTCTGCTCAGCCTCCATCCATTCTATCATTTTTCCCTCAAGAATTAATATGTTTGTGGATGGTTCTAGGACTGGCCCTCCAATTAAATATTTTGATCCCAGTGGCCTTCCAGTCTTCTATTTCAAAAATCCAGAAACAGGTCATTATTATTTTGATGCCTGTGACTGTAATGAGTGTCTAGAAGACAGTCTCCCAGAAAATGACGAGAACTTTGAAGATCCATGTCCATGTTCTATATATCCTTCATCACCTCCCACTCCGTGTAAATCTCCACCTCCTCTTCAACCCCCATCTGATGATGGTTCGTCAAGTCAACCGAGTGGATGTTTTATGTTCACCTCATCTTCTTCCTGGACTAAAGCAGATTTTCCTCCTTTGGAATTTCATAATTTCCAAGAAAGGACGACTCACCGGCATAAAATTTCAGACTCTACTACTATTCTCCCTGATGGTAGTACCAAAGCAGTGTCGGTAGTAGAAGTAGCAATAAATTGGCAGTCAGCAAATTCTCTAGCTCAGAACAAAATTTTTGAGAGAATCGCTAACTCCCAACAAAATTTGGAGAATGTTGTCCATAAGAAATTATCAATTTTGGAACTTCTTATTAGAGATTTGCAGTAGAAAATTCAAAATGTTCACCAGGAACTTCTCCAGATAGCATATTCTAACTAAGCATTTTCAGCAGTTTTTTCTCAAAAGGATGCTGAAATGAATCACCTAAAAAATCAGTTTTACTCACTTCAAGCTCAATAGTATTCTCAACAAAAAAACCCATTTGACATATTTCCTTCTTCCTCTCAAGAATGGTTTTTTGGGTATCCTCAAATGCCTCAACCCTTACCTATAAATCCTACTTCAGGATTTGGTGAGTCCAATATTTTTGGGAACTTATCAGCTTTTCTTCCTCCGTCAAAAAGACCATCTCCACCAAAACTTCATTTTTCAAAGCTCCAGATAAAACCTATCCAGCCTCCAACAATTCCGTCTCTAACAATTCCGTCTTCAACAATTCCGTCTCCACCATCTACATCTACATCAGCCTCTACTTCAACTACCTTCACTCCTTTTAACCCATCTAATCCAAACTCTAAGTCACCTCGGTTAATGGTTCAGCCAACTTCTAACCCTTCCAAAAATCTAATCTCCACTCTCCTACATACCTTAGCCACTATAGCAAAGGCCCCATCTCCTGAACCAACCATTGAGTCTGAATCGGATACTGAATCCATTGACTCGATGTCCATTTCTCATGTTTTCATGATGAATCCAGAAAATATTCCAGAAGAACATGTTGATGATCCGATTATTGAAGAAGGTCCTGAGTTTGATACACATCCACCTCCAGAAATCCTAACCTTTGATTCCTTTTCACATTCCAATATCCATACCTAAGGTTTTTCCTTTGATAACATTCCCCCATCAAAATGGTTAGATAAACTTTATGAGATTCATGCTTGGTGCACTGCTGCTATGCTCTCTCCCAATGCTACACTAAGTATCGTCATTACAAAGTGTACAGCGAAATTCCTTGGCCGTCTTCGTTAATGGTACTTGGCTCTTGGTGAATACCGACAGCTACAGCTCAAATAATTGCCAACCCTTGATCAATTTATCTCAGTCCTGCATACTGAGTTTCTTGGTGATCACAACAATACAAAAGAGTTTGTTCGAGAAGAATATCTTAGTATGAAGTGCTGTTCATTCAAAAAGAAATATCTCAAGATTCATTATGACCGTATATCTCAGAGATTTTATCTTCTCAACGGCATGGATGATGTCAATCTCAAGCAAGCCTTCTCAATTCCCTTCCTGAACCATTGGGAAATGAGACAACAAGGTTACGTCAGACAAAAGAATTGACGTTGAATGCAACATATCTTGGTGATATTTACCAGCACTCTTTGATCGCCTTGGAAAAATTGTACAATCACCAGAAATTCCTCAGAACTCTTGAAGAACAGGGAAAACTTCTTGGCAAAGCATGTGACCGACCAGACTTATCTATAAAGTGCAAAGACAAGAAATGCACTTGCCGTCTTTCATATCGGAAGTCCAAACACTTTCAGAAATGGAAGTTCCAATCTCCTGGCAAGTTTTCAAAATTTCCAAAATCTGGCTGGTTCTCACGCCGAAAAAAATGAAAATTTTTCAAGAAGAAAAAGTTCAGAGGGCAGCGAAAGTCTGATTGCTGCTACATATGCGGAAAGAAGGGGCACTATGCAAAATAGTGTCTAAATAAGGCAGCAATAGACAAAATGGTGAGCTCTTTGGCTCTCATTGACGATGATCTTGACGATACTGATGTCGAATCACTATTTTCTATCGACAATGAAGTAACAGATGAAGCAGTCCTTGCATTCACTTTTGATGATTCACATGATTCATTAGAATCAGATGACTCTTCTGATGATCCTAACTCATTCCCCTATGAAGTCCAAACAATTGGGTTCTCCAACATCATGCTGGCTCAACCTTTAGCCAAGGTCAAAATCTTGCTTGAAAAATATGAGAAACCCATACCAGTTATCGCTTTCTTTGATACTGGTGCAGCAGCCTCCATTCTCAACCCAGCAATCCTTCCTAGGTCCTTTTGGCAATCGTGTTTTAGACCCTTTACAGCAGCCAATGGAGAAACTTTTGTCATCACTTTGATCAGTAAGCCTATTACCATCCAACTTTTTCCTGGATACACCATAAAACACCAAATCTATGGTTCTGATCTCCAAGGAAAAGATTTATTGTTAGGCTTTGATATTCTCCAAAATCTCAGCAAAGTTTCCTGGCTCAAAAAAGGTTTGAAATACAAAAACTACCTGTTATCCTGGACCACTCAACCAAATCTCTTTTCCATAGAAAATTTCTCCTCCATCAAAGAAATCATAATTCAAACTTCTTATGCTGAATCTCATTCCTAATTCCTCACCAAATGCTCCAACCCACTTTGAAAAAATCCAAATTTTTTCATTTCTCTTCCTTTTAAGAAAAATGAAGACATCAACCCCACCAAAGCTACCCATCATGGAATGAACTCAGAATACTACCAGCTTACTCTTCAAGAGCTCCAGCAACTTCAGTCAAAAGGTTTGATTGAGCTCACAACCTCTCAGTGGGCATGTGAAGCATTTTATGTCAACAAAAGAACAGAGCAGATAAGAGGAAAGTTTCGCCTGGTTATCAACTACCAGCCTCTTAATCATTTTTTGCAGGATAACAAATTCCCTCTTCCTCAAAGAAGTGTTCTTTTTGCAAACTTGCCTAAAACTCAAATTTTCTCCAAGTTTGACTTGAAAGCAGGTTTTTGGCAGCTGGGCATCCATCCAGATGATCGTCCCAAAATTGGTTTTTGCATTTCAGATCACCACTTCCAATGGTCAGTCATGCCTTTTGGATTGAAAACAGCTCTATCTTTATTTCAAAAGGCCATGATTCGGGTATTTGCTTCTATTCTATCCTCAGCTCTTATCTATATTGATGACATCCTACTTTTTTCTCCAGATATTGAGTCTCATGTTGTTCTACTACAAATTTTTCATTCTCTAGTCCAAACCCATGGTATCATGCTCTCAGAGAAAAAAATGTTTCTTACTCAATCATAAATTGATTTTTTAGGGATGCATATCTCTAAAGGTTAATATACCCTCCAGCCTCATATAGCCTCCCAACTTGATCATATTTCAGATGAAAATCTCACAGTCAAACAAGTTCAACAGTTCCTTGGAATTATTAACTATATGGCTGATTTTATTTCCAACCTGGCCCAATACCGAACTCCTCTCTCAGTTCTACTAAAGAAAATCCCTCCTCCTTGGTCAGCCCTTTGTACCAAAGCTGTAAAAGACCTCAAAGTCATAGCCAAAACTCTTCCTCCATTAGCCATACCTTCAGATGGAAAGAGAGTCCTTCAGACAGATGTCTCTGATCTATATTGGAGAGCAGTTCTTTTGGAAGAAAATTCAGATCAAAAGCGCTGAATTTGTGGATACAAGAGTGGTGCTTTCTCTCCAGCAGAACTTCATTACCACTCTACCTACAAAGAAATTCTAGCAATCAAAAGGAGCATTGAGAAGTTTAAATTTCATCTAATCGGTCATCATTTTTTAATTGAGACTGATATGATGAGTTTTTCCAACATGCTCAAATTCAAACAGAAGCATCTCCCAAAAGCACAGTTACTCAGATTGACAAATTGATTTTCCAATTGGAGTTTTGATGCTGTTCACATAAAAGGAAAAACAAATGTCCTCTCTGATTTTCTGTCAAGACTCAAAAAAGAAATCAACCAGTTTTCAAAAACAAAACCACATTCTTTTGTTCCTGGTTGCTTTCCTATGATTTCATGTTTCCATCCAGTCAATTTTCCTGTCCATCTTCAGTATCATATTTTAGAGTTAATCCTTCTTTTTAGGTGTGTTCAAATGTGTCAAAACCTTCAACATCTCTGTATTTTTAAGTATGGTCTTGATGAAAGTCCCATAAAAGGTCTACCATTCCATCCTGTCTATCCATTTCTCATCCAGTTTGAAGTGTCCTATCATAATGTCTTTTATTTTAAAAAAGAAGCCTATCTCCTCTTATGGTATTTAGTTGATGTATATACTATAAGTGTCTGTTTTAATAAATCAGCAGTCTTAGTCTATCTGGCTCATGCAGCGTTCAATCAAGTTCAACCTCCAGAAAATTTCTTTTTTAAATTTCTCCTGCTTTTTGGAAGCATACCCTACTAGCAACAGAAGAGCAGACAAGTTCCCACAGGTCCAGACGAAGACCTCCAATTTGCTTTTTGGACAACTCGCAACAACAGATGTCTTCCTAATTCTGATGGTTCTATCACTTGGAGAAAGGAGTATCACACTATATTCCTTTCAGCATATCAAGAGTTTCCGAGCATTGAGATTCACAGTGGAAATTATCTGGTCATGGCTCAAACACTGTGTTCACTCAATGGATTGACACCTGCAGACGTTCACTCATCTCTCCTCCATTATGAATCTGCAAATTGAAAATTCAATGATACTTATCCGGAAGAATGACGCCAAAATTTTCGCTATCTTTTGACCCAATATCACTTGACTAACAGAGATGAAGAAAGTAGTTCAGATGATCCAGAGTGACAATCATGTGCTCTTGCCAGCTGTCTGTTTTGTGTAATGTAAATTATTGACTTGCACTGTAGAATAGTAATAGTCATTCCTTTTTAGAAAGGATGAATTAAGTAGAATAGTAACTTTCAATTATATGTGAATAGTAACTGAATAGTAACTTTCAATTATATGTACCACCTAATACGTAGGTGTGTTGCAGGTCTGTAAACTAGAACCAAGACTAGGAGCAGTGCCTTATCGTGTCTGTATTATCCTCCTTGCGCCTATAAAAGGAGGGTTCACCTCATTGTACAAAGTAAGCTAGTTCAAGTTAGAAAGCCAGTCAATGTTTGCAATAATATTCCAGTGTCTTGTGTTCTTATAATTCATTGTTGTGTTCTCTCTACGATCCTAACCTACTTAGTGTTTGTACCCACTTCGTGTCTGTAAATTGATTATAGCTAACACCAAACTTGAGTTCGAAAAGCAGAAGCAGATTCGAACTTGATTCATTCCGTGGTTTGGAGACTTTGGACTCTGGAGTCATCTCCTCGATTTGCTTTTCTTTTTTCTTTTTGGTCAAACGGAAATAGATGCATTAATTTAGACGATCAAAGACATCATCAAGCCAGATACACGGTATACAAAGAGAGTTCAAAAAGGCTACAAATGTCCTCGGTTTGCTTTTCGCCCCCTGAAATCTCAATAGAAACAGACACCAACTAGGCATACTGATGGCCACGTGGGTCCCAGAGTAGATCCCGCATGAATGATTCGAGTCGTTCAATAATTTTAAAACACAAAACCAAGTGTACTTTGAAAAATCATATCAATCCAATATGCGTAGGAGCCTATATGTCAATTGTATGAGAAACTTTCTCATACACTTCCTCCATCCCTACATAAATGTCTGGACTGCAAACCTAGACATATAAAAAAATGCATTTTATTCGTTAAAAAATTCAATTTTTTTTCAAAAATCAATAGATATCAATGAGATCTTTCAAGTTATGAAAAAAGTTTCAATTCTTTTAACGAAAAAAAAAATGCATATTTTTAAAGGCCTAAATTTACAACTGAACATTTATTTAGGGACGAATATGATAGACATACACAGATATCCAAACATTCTCGTTCAGTTTCATGAAGTGAATATCAGCACCGCCAAAATGACGAGGATGAAGAAACAGAGTATTTTTTCCGACAAAAAAAAAAAAAAACATTTGTACCAAATCTTGTTCGATACACAAGAACCGAGGTTAATTCTCGAAAGGCTTATCAAAAAATATTCGAATCTGGAACTGTACTCCGCCGCAACCATTTTACGTTGCTCCAACTAATTAGAGGCCACGCTACAAGCAGATAAATAGTCTAGTGGAGCGCCCGCATCTTTAGACTCAAACATGTAACGAAGCGATCCAGTGAATGCAAATACAAAACAAATAGATACACTGCCAGAATTTAAGAGCATTGTAGGACAATGTCCACGCACATTTTGGCTTTTCCGGTGGATAGAATGGAACTAACTATAAACTGTTGAGAGGTTACTGCTCATTTCCACAAAAAAATTGGGTAAGAAGGCCTGACTAATACACAAGCAAATATATTATACAGGAGGCACATTTATGCACAAAAAGTACGAGTGCTCGTGTTGAGCTATCATAGGACTCCTCGTCTGCAAAAGTGAAGGGTCATCTTTTCAGTTTGGCGATTATTATGAGATCAAGTGACGATTCTTTATTCCACGCATTAGGTAAGCAGCTACAGATGTTTTAAGATTCATACTCATACTTCTGGCTCGTCACCGGTAGAAAAGAACCAAAAATATACCTACAAATACCAGGTAGTCCAAAATTTGTTAACGCACCGTATCATCCAGCAGATTGATGCTTCCGAAGGTAGTCCCTGGATCTTATATCAGCCTACAATTCAAATAACAAATGGGATTAGGAATAAACATATCTTCAACATCACAGCAAGAGAAATCGACTTTCGTGCACAAAACTGACCGATTCTAATGGATACAGATCACTAATGGAAAAAATAACCTTGTTGAAGATTCACAGTAGACATGGAGGCAGAAATTGTTTTCAAAAATTTCAGGTGTTATACGCGATCTTCAGATCTCATCGAGGTAATAATAGAATGTTATCCCATTTACAATGAATTTGATACAAAATTTTGGGATACTCCAGAATGCCATCATTGATGTCACCAATCAGTTTTCTGTGAAGGAATGTCCATAACCATTGGTGCTGTCACAATGCACATATAGGTTACTTTTCCATGGGCTAAAACAAAAACATGCCCTTCACCTGAGCCTAGAATATAGTTGCAAATTTGGCCAACAATTCTGGATCCTAAACATTCTAGAGCATTGGCAGTAGAATAAAGTCAGATACCCCCAACGTTGATTGGTTAATGAAATAACTGTGCCAACTTCATCTGCAAATAGCAGTCCAAAATACATGCATCATAAAACAAGGGTTGTTCTAAGAGTCCTTAGCACAACTATTTTGTGGTCGACATGCAACAGACAGAAGCATTGGCAGTAGAAGAAAATCAGATACCCCCAACGTTGACAACTAGTTTGTACCTAGCTTCCACTTTTGGCTTTAATAGATCATCCAACTGGAAACAGTACCAAGGGGAATTTTTCAAGGTTACAAGAAGAACAAAATCCTACCTGCCTGATAGGCTCTGGAACGCGATATTTGCTAGTCATTCGAGCAATTTTAACAGCAGTAGCAAGAGATACACGGTGACCAACTGAGATGTAAATGGGTTTAAATGACCCCGGATTAGACCTCATTGCCTGCATAAGTTTCATTAAGAATTGCATTACTGCTTATAATGTTTGGAACTTAAACAACAAAATAGATGGCATACAAACAAGAAACCCTAGCAGCAAGGTATACAACTACTCATATTCGAATGCTGCATCCTATGCGGGAGTTTTTTTGTAACTACCATCAAGGACCTTTTGTGGCAACTCTAATCAGCAAGACTAGAACTAACTTCATAGTATATTGCTATTAATTTCAACATGTCTAATGCTGACACATTTGTACTTTTTCACCTTCTGTGGCATGACCACTCACAGTGAAGTAAACAGGTTACAGAACACTCATCACAGGCACTATAAGTTAAAATTTTGAGCTGACATGATGCTAAAAATACTGAGGTTGATTTGACTTTTTTTATACTCAAATTGTTAATGTTCAAAAACCACAGACCCAGTAGGGTCCCGATTGATTATCTTGCAGTTTAGCCTGCACAACACAATACATGAAACTACACGGAATGATGGAATGATTCTCATTAGTAATTTAGGATACAAGACCTGACTAAAAAGTATCACCATCCTACTTCAACTTGCCTCTACAAACAAGAAAATAAGAAAGAACAGAGAAAGAAGAATGAAGGTGTCAGCAAGCTCCACCAGAAGCTTCTTGACTGTGTTGGGCCAGTTGGCACAAGAATTGCTGTTTTCAAATGCACCTATATCGTTAGCTATGTCCCTATAGACCTTTTATTGATGTATGAAAGGGAGTACAGTTCACATTAAATCCTTTACCGCTCCCCATGTGCGCCCAGAGTCACCTCTTAAAGTGAGAATATCGTCATGCGTTCCTTTGGTTTCAAGAAGCTGTCTCACTGTAGATTGCGTAAGACCATCAACATGATGCAACTGAAACATGGTAGAACTTGATATAAAGACAAAATAAAAACAAGTTGCACTGCATGAACAAGAAACATGGTCATGGGAGAAATATATTATGCATACATATACATATTTACATGTCTATGTATATATTTAGTAATTGACGTACACACACATAGGCCTTGTTTGATTCAAGGATTAGATGCCTGGGATTGGACTAAACGCGTCTAATCCCGTGTTTTCCCTCGTTTGGTTCCCGTTTCGCTCACTGGGATTGGTAGCCCTGGGATTGTTTTAATCCTTATATGGGGTGTATTATATAATACCATGGGGGGTGGGGGGGGGGGCGGTGGGGGGGGGCGGTGGGGGATTATTTATCCCGGACAAAAAAAACACGGAAGGGAACTTCCCAACAATTGCAAAAATGCCACTGCTATAAATCCATCGCTTCCACGCTGCTTCTTCACGTTTCTTATTTTCGCCGCACCTTCTCTCTCTCTCAACCAGAGCAGCTTTGAGGCGATTCAAAAATTGGCGATTGTCTTCGATCCAAACCTGGTACTTTGTCCGTCTCTCTCTCTCTCTCTCTGTGTATGTATGTATGTGTGAGTATATATATATATATATCTCAATCTCGATCTTGAGATTTCTGGAAATGAGTTCATTTGAGAAACCTGCTTTGTTTTCGTTTGGATCTTGAGATTTCTACTTCATGTGTTTTACTTTTAATAATTTTTAGTCACAAACTATTTCTAAACCCTAGAATCTGTTTCAGTTGATTTTTTGAAACCCTAGAATATGGTACTTCCGAACGGGTATATTGACTAAGCAATATACCAATGTAGGCGTGTCCAAATCTAGAACACTGGTATACTTTGTTCTAACACTGGTATCTAGAACACTAATTTTTTTTCTGCTTTGATATTTTGTTAGTAGATGGATATCACTGGAAATGAGTTGGATTATACTTCAGAGGAGACCGAGGTATTCACCATAGTGACGCATTTGATCAGGCAGAAAAAAGTGGTGTGTGGTTTGGCTATAATTGTGGTCCAAGTTGCCCTTGAGAGATATTACTCTCGACACGAATCTAGGTTTACGGAACCGAACCCATTCCAAGAACAAATAGATAACATCAATCGGTTAGTGCGTCGTAGCGACGTAACTTGTTTGGAGCAACTTCGGATGGATAGGAATTGCTTTTTGTGCCTATGTAACCTAATTGAAATAGTTGGGGGGTCGTCCCATTCAAGGTCAGTTTGTTTGGAGGAGAAAGTTGCGATGTTTTTGTACACCATAGCACACTACCATAAGAATAGAGTTGTTAAGCACCACTTCTTCCGGTCAGGTCCAACTGTTAGTAGGCATTTCAATGATGTTCTTCGGGCTGTCATACGCCTGCAAGGTCAACTACTTGTCAAGCCTGAGCCTATAACTCAAGCATGCACAGATGATAGGTGGAAAATTTTTCAGGTAACATTTGAAATTGAGTACATAACTCGTTTGGTTATTTTAAGTTTCTAAGTAAAAATAATTAACTTCTTGCAATATTTTTAGAATTGTTTGGGGGCACTAGATGGCACATACATTGATGTTCGAGTTGGTCCATCAGTTAGACCAAGGTATAGGAATCGAAAAGGAGATTTGGCTACAAATGTGTTGGGTGTTTGTAACACAGATATGAACATGATCTATGTCTTATCTGGTTGGGAAGGGTCAGCAGCAGACTCTAGAATCTTGCGCAATGCTATTACTAGGACAAATGGGCTAAAAATTCCCACTGGTAAGCATTTTTCTTTATTACATATGTAGCTTTATCAACATATTTCTCAATAAAAGGTATGTAACTTAGTAAATCAATCATACACAGGTTCGTATTACCTTGTTGACGCCGGCTACACAAATGCAGAAGGATTCTTAGCTCCATACAGAGGAAAGCGTTACCATTTGAAAGAATGGGATGGTCCAGCTCCTCAGGACCATGAGGAGTACTTTAATATGAAACATGCTCAAGCCCGTAACGTCATTGAGAGGACTTTTGGTTTGTTAAAAATTCGATGGGCTATTCTTAGGAGTTACTCATTCTTCCCCATTAGAACGCAATGTCGTATTGTTACGGCATGTTGTCTAGTCCATAATCACATTAGAAAAGAGATGAGTGTTGATCCACATGAACATGAACTTGATAACCTCGAAGAGGAAGATAATGATGATGACTACATTGATACAGTGGAGACATCGGGTCAATGGACTGACTGGAGGGATGCCTTTGCACAACATATTTATCAAGAGTGGCAAGAACGAAGGGGCCATGGTGGCAATTAGAGTGCCCTTGTCCATTTGTAACATCATGTCATTAATCATGTATTTATTTTTAAGACTTTATTGGTGGCTTTGATCACGTACTATTTGTACGACTTTATGTAATTCTTTGAATACTTATTTGTGGGTTTGATGTCATATTTGGTTTTTGGACTTTATTTGGGGTTTTTATCATGTATTTGTTTGTGAGACTTTATTTGTGACTTTGAACACGAATTTGTGGACATTGATGTGCTTTATTGTGTAAAAATGAATGTGGGCATTGACTATTTTAGGGATGGAGAAGCCTACTAAGTCTCGTAAGAAGGGAGGGAAGGGAGGGAAGGCAAAGGAGGGAGGGAATGCCGAAGAAAACGTTGCTGATGCAGTTAGGCGTTCATGGAATCAAAGGGAGGAAGATGCACTTCTTAATGCGATGAAGGAAATGGTTGTCAAAGGTGAAAGAATTGAAAATTCTTTCAAGTCTGGATATTTGAGGAAAGTTGAGGGAATGTTACTTGTGGCTTTGCCTGGCACTAGCATTCGTGCTAGTCCTCATATTTCGTCTAAGTTGAAGGTTTGGAAAAAAAACTATTACTCTGTCAAGGCTATGCGTGGCTCTAGTGGGTTCGGATGGAATGACTCAACACATATGATAGAAGTAGTGGATGATAAAATTTGGGAGGACTACTGCAAGGTAATCTTTTTTCCCTATCAAGTCTAACAATTTATAGCATGTTAACCATGTAAATAAACATTGCATTTTAAATCTTTTGTAGACAGACAATAATGCGTCAGGGCTAAGGTTCAAGTCATTCCCTTACTATGAAGATTGGTGCATGATTTTTGGGAATGACAGAGCAACGGGAGAGATGGCTGAGAGTGCAGCTGATATGGTTGAGAACTTAGATGAGGCTTCCAAGGAAGCCGGTGGTGATTCAACCACGGTGAACACAATTGACAAGTCACCTGAAGAGCAGTCAAAGAAAAAGGCTAAGGTTTCTGAGAACATCTTGGTTGGAATGAATAATTTCACTGACAAGTTGGGGATATATTTTGAGAGGTCTGATGCTAAGATTGAGATGCTTGGAAGTAGGATGGGTTATGCACATGACCTCTCAAAGAAAAGAGCCGAAGTTAATGACGCACTTAGGAAACTTCCAATCACAGTTGAGTCTAGGGTCCTTGCCGGAATGGCAATCACCCAAGATGCACAAAAGGTTGATCACTTTTTCAGCCTTGATGATGAGGAAAAAATGATAATGGTGAAGAAGTTGTGCGGTGAAGAAGTTGTGTGACTTGTGTCCTTAAATTTCAAGCCTAGTTGGAACAAAAACTTAAAACTATGTTTAATTTTAGCTTTTGTTGGTCAATATGGGGTGCACTTTTAACAAATGTGATGCCTTTTGTGATGCACTTTTGGAACAGGAGCGTAACTTTATGTTATGCCTTTTTGTGATGGCTTTAGCATGTTATGTGATGGCTTTAGTATAAGTTTTTGTTTGGTTATGTGATGGCTTTTAACTGTTTACAGTTTTTTTTTTGTTTGGTTGGCTTTAGCATGTTATAATGCACAGGTTATGTCACATCTTGTTGGTTAGCATGCCCAGGTTATACCACTTTTATTGTAATATATGCGAGGAGCCGCAAGTTCCATGGGTGTTGAGAAAAAGAAGTTCTTTTGATTGGTAAAAGAAAATAAATTGAGAAGGCTTTTTGATCCGAAATAGTGCTAGAACAAATTCTTTGAATCCTTAAATTGAGAATTTGGAATGCCCAGATTTTTTGCTTGATAATTTTTTGCTAGAACAAATAATTTGGAATGCCCAGATTCTTTGAATCCTTGAATTTATTTGCTAGAACAAATAAATTGGAATGCCCAGTTTTTTTGCTTGAGAATTTGGTTGGAATGCCGAGAAGTTAGTTAAATTGCTTGAGAAATTGATTGGAATGTCTAGAAATTGGTTGGAATGCTTGAGAGAAGAGGGAGAGAGAGAAATAGTCCTGAAATTAATCCTGAAAATTAATGACAGAATCAAACATGGGATTGGCCTCAGCATGGGATATCTCGATATTAATCCAGCGCGAATCAAACATGGGATTGTATAAGATTCAGGACTAAATTAGTACCAGGACTAAATAATCCAGGATAACTAATCCCGGGACTCTTAATCCTATCTATTTTAATCCCTGAATCAAACGAGGCCATAAGGTATTATACTGGGTGATTATAAATTGAGGTCCACTCCAGATCTAAATTCCAATAAAATATAGATGCCTAGATGGTGAAAAAGTTAAAACTCACATTCTTTCCTATCCCAATAGTTGGAAGATTAGCCAGAACACCCAGATGACAGGCCAACCCAAAGCCTACACAAGAAACTTTATGGTTTAGAACTATTCGGGGGTTAAAATCCGTCAAAACCGACAAGATAATTTAGTCTGTGTATGCAATTAATTTACTGAAGTGCCAGGATACACTACTTGTTTGTTGACTTAACGATCTATTTAAGTTGTATTTTGCGAGGGCTGACTAAATGATTAATTGAACCAGTCAGTCAAATGATAAAAGCCTGACTAAGCATCGAAATGGACCTTATAAATACTAGCAGACTCCTTGCTAACCAATACAAAAGGTTAAACATTTTTAGTTTGGTGCCCTTCAAGGAGGTTCTCTAAAAGTATAGTTCCCATCTTCTTCACAACCAAAGACTAATTAATGAATGAGAACTCATTAGCATTCAAATTTGTTAACAAGAATATTTCTCATTCTTAATACACGTGTTCTACCCCCATTTCTTAAAACGCGATGAATTTAGAACTCGAAAAAGAGTGCAACCAAGTGTTGAATTTACGACACTAGGAAATTCGCCTAGGCGCACCTTTCCTAGTGTTCAATTTACAACTTGAAAAAAGAGCTTCCCAACTAAGGATGGCCATGTATGGTGATTTCACTTTGTAGGGGATCATGACTTCAGTTCAGTTCATATACATAATACACCACGTCTTATGATGCCGATGTAATCTTGGCTGTTCCCTTCCCCAGACATGTAGAGCATATAAGTGCAGCTCACTACATTTCTTTATGCATTTTCAATCTTGTGAATGGAGGTTCAGAAAATGGATATTACATACATCAGAAGGGGATCAAAACTTTTCCAGTATGACTGAGAACCTAGAGAGTTTGTCCAGTCAAACGAGAGAGAGAATCCAAGTTAATTTTCCTTTTCAAAGAAGTCCACAAAAAAGAAACATTTGCCATAATTGGGCAGAAGAGATTTAGCTGGTACTCTTGAAGAAAATGAAAAACTATAGATACCATTCAACAAAATTGATGAGCAATATGCAAACACTGGAAAGAAAATCCAGCAAAAGGTTTGCCAATGTGGAGGACACTTGCCTCGAGGATGAAGTATTCCATTGCCATCAACCATCAACATCTGCTCACAGTCGAAAACCATGACAATACCGCTATTACTGCTCAGCAGATTGAACGGAAAATAAATACAGAGGAAAACCTAAAGTGCAAAGAACAACTTCTAACTGACATATTACAAAATCTCCTTCAAAATTGGTCTGCTGAAAAGTACTTTAAATTTAGGGGAAAAAACAAATTACCTCCCTGTGATTCGGCTGTTTGGCACTTCACCTACTTGTGTTTTTCTAACGACCGACTTGCCTCCTCGTGATTTGGAGTCAAATGCTATGTGGTTAACTCTGCTAATAGAAGATTTAAAATTACCTTAGGGTGGTTTTGGCTTAATAAGTCAAAATGCCTCTTCTTCTTTTTTGTCTTTATTTAATTTTTTTTCCGTATTTGTTAATTTTGCGTCAAACTTTTGTTACTTATTGATTCATCTCGTCGAGAGGAATCAGAAACGTAAAAAAAATTTGATCGAAACTCATAATGTTTCTAAAAATACAAAAATAAGTAAAAAAAACCGTGTTTTTTACTTATTTTTTGTCTTTATTCAAAAAAATTTGAGTTTCGACCATAATTTTTTATTTTTCCGATTCCTCTCGTTGAGGCGAATCAATAAAAAATTACTTAACTTATTATGCCAAAATCACCCTTAATGTCCCCATCTTTTCTTGGCTATTCTTCTCCTATTTTTGTCCCTCCTATCTATGTAAGTTCAACTATGCATACTTTAATCCCTTGTAAGTCAAGAAGACGCATATTAGTAACTATGCAAGTTTAACTATGCATACTTTAAATATGTTCAGTTTTCTAATTTCTATATTTTTCTAAAAAAAGAAAAAAGAGCACCAACCCTGATACTTGCATTCTTGTAGCTCAAAACAAATGAGGTCATCCATGGCATGACCACACACAGCACTCAAAATCCCTCATTTCTACTCCCCAAACTGCCACTACTTCCCTCCCTCGGCAGTTATATTGGGGACGCAATTCTGAAAATCCAGTGAAACCTAATGCATATATGAAAGCAAACAAAATTGAGTTGTGAGAACTGGTATTTTGTCCAGCATTGCAGCTTTGTTTTTGTCAGAAGGCATAGTAGAGGTTCCCCTTTGTGGGTTTTTTGAAGTCTACCACCACAGTCTTTCTCCCACATCCACAATACATGGGCAAAAACCTTAAATCAAGTGTTTCCCCAACCCCATGTTGCTTGAAGAAGACATGTGGCAAAGCTAAATTAAAATCAACAAAATAAAATTGTACACTCGAAAAAAATAGGAAACAGTAGAATGGTTAAGTGGGAGAGAAAATATCCTAGAGGAGTTGCTTGGCTTCTACAGGTGCTATTGGAACTTGGAAGTGAATGTAAGGGTTAGCATTTTATAAACCATGGGAGGGGCATTGAGCACATTCAGTCAGAAGTATCATTTGAAGGGAAAACTATTTTTACTCCCACAGATGTGCAGTAAGCATGTAGCACACGCACAGTTAATGTGGATGGAAAAGCTAAAGGAACGTCACTACAAAACAATAGGGAGGCAAGTCAGTCACTACAAAAACGCAGGGAGGTGAAGTGCCATGGGAGCAAACTACAGGGAGGTTATCTGCATTTTGTCCTTAAATTTAATTCAAACTGCATTGTAAAGGGAAGAATTCAGCAGAGCTAAGTTAGTACACTCTAAAGCTTCAAGTGACTAATCAAAACAAACTGATCAAATGAAACCCCAGGGACATTCACATGATTCCACTACATCAAAGAAAAGACAATAAGCGGATCAAAAAAAGAAAAAGAAAAGAAAAGACAATAGGCACCTGGGGATAGAGAGGATGATCACAAGTCTTCATTTTCTCCAAAAGTTGTAGAAGGATTGGTACCTAAGATGAAGATTGAAGAGAGCAATTGAATTCATAAGAAAACAAAAACCGCTCCTCACTTGTATAATTGTTCAACAAAACTAACAGCCAGAATTATCAGATAAATAAATTTACCTAACTGTCGCAATTTGATAACTTTACTACTAAGATATTATACTCTGCATCATGCGTTTAAACCAATTCTCCGTGTAGCTTGGTATCCTTGTATTAGCAACCTAGTTTCCAAATCTAAGGCCTTGTTTAGTATTGCTTTTTTGTTTTGCTATTTACTCGCGCTTTCAGAAAATTTATAAACTTATTTTGGCAAGCCATTTTCAAAACCTGTTTGCGAAAGAATTTTTTCAACAATTCCTCCACGAAAGCACCAAAAATAGTTCTGCTCAGAACTGTACAACATACCAAAACTGATTGGTATTTCTAGTTCAAACCTAGTTTCTAAAAACTAATATTACATTCTAGAAAGATAACCAAACATGCCCAATGGATCATCGCCTCATTGGTGTCACAAGTAAAGGACCAATGGATTATTGGAGGACCTCCATCAAAGTTATGACAGAAGTACACTTTTTGTATCATTAATGGAAGGCACAAAGATGGGGGGGCGGGGGTTGTGCGGGTGGTGGAAGAAATTTATGCTACTTGGTTGGTCCCTATTTGCTTGATGTGGCCTCTTTGATGAGAGAGGAGCCGGCCACAGTTTAATGGCCAATTACCTCAATTCTCTTTCAAGCATTTTACTGATATGGTTACATTTTTTATGCACGTGTAGTATGGAGCCTTTTTGTGCATTCTCTTAATGCCTTCTTGGAATAGTAAATTTTTTGTACTAATGGAAAAAAAGCCCGTGGACATCAAAATTACTCGTAGTAAACTACCTTCATATGTGAGCTAAGCACCTAACATACAGAAAATATCCGGAAAATGTAAGAAAGAAAGCAACGATACATTTTGGTAGGGCTGATAAAAGAACCAAGCTACTCAAGTTCAAGCTCGTGATCGTTCATTAAAAAGCTCATTAAGCTCTTAATCCCAGCTTGAACAAACTACTACTTTGCACGTTCGGCTTATTATATGCTAAAAAATTCAAGCTACTAGAGACCGGCTGATTAAAGCTCGTTCAAGATTGGCTCGTTTGATAAACAAGTCGAGCTTGAACATGTTTCAAAGCTCGCTAAGTATTCAAACCAAGCTTGAACAACTAATTGCTCGTTTATCACCAATGCATTTTGGGGCTCAAGCAGATTTAATAAATAAAAGAGGGGAAGGGTTTTACCTCTCTGAAAGCAAGAAAGCCAGGAACATATGGGATATGGAGGGTAACAGCAGAGTAATCCTCATACACAACTTCAAGAGTCTGAAGATCCAAAACAACGAGCGTGCCACAAGCAATGGATGGGTCATCCTTTGCGAAGCTAATGTCAACCCCACCCACGTACTTCAATACTTCACACTCCCGTCCTCCTCCTACTAAGGTGGTCGCGGCCGCGGTGGTTGTCGGCAATTGCCATCTGAAATCATCTTCTGTGACTAATCTTGTCTTCAGTGAATCTTGAGCCCTAAATGAAATTTGTATTCTTACGTCGTTTGTGTGAGCCTTGGGAATGAAGTACAAATTGAAGACTGTGAAAAAAAACCCATGAATGATGTACATACTCGACCCAACTGTTTTGAATCTCCGCGCTAGATGATGCTTCCTTCGAATCGCCTGTGTCTCTCTCCAATGTCTCCATTGCCTACACCTTCTAGTTAAGTCAAACGGTTGACCTTACAAAAAGTTTTTTTACACATTGGTATAATCAAAAGTCAATTATTTTTAATATTAATAATGTTTGTGCAAAAAATAGCTCACAGCGGTATAATCAAACTTAATAACATCATTAAAAATAATTAAATTTTAGACTTTGAATAACCAAAACTAGCAATATTTTTCAATAATTAAAATTTGTCGACCCCATGTTGCATAAGTTAATTAGTTCCAAAATTTGGATACACGCATGTTTTAATTGGTATTTTCTTCTTCTCTTCTTCGCCAACTCTATATCTTCTCTATTTTACCCACAAATTATTTCTTCCTTTCCCTCCAAAAGTGAAGTTCACATCTCTCGATCATCTACAATTCAACTCATTGTCACCGAATTAAAGTATTTCACTTTTCTTTCACGTTTTTATTTTTTCCCAAAAAAAAAAATCATAATAGAAGGAAAAAAAGTCACCGATTTTTTTTCAAAATTAAAGGAGGGAGTCGATACATTTTTGCCCAAAAAAATATAAATGAAATGAAGTGAAAAACGGAAAACAGAGGGGGAGAGAGAGTGAAATTATTGTAGACTCCTTTTTTTGGTTATGGACTAGAAGCAATTATTGTGAACCTCAACATTGGTAAGCTTAGCAATCTTTCTTAAATGAATAATCAAAAGCTGATATGTCAACTTTTGGTTATCTATTTTTTATTATACCACTGTGGATGACCTTATGGAGAAAATTCATTTACTATTTGTTATTTGGATGGTAAGAAACGAAGAGATAAGAAAATAGACTATTTTTTACCAAATCTCATTTTTTTCTCCATTTAGCGGGATTTGGTGAGGAAGGAGTTTCAAGGAGAAGGCCAATCAAAATAGTTGTTGCGTTTAGATGAGTTTTTGAGAATTTTTTAGTTTAGTTTTTGGGTAATAAGTGGAGAGAGAAATAAGATAATGATTAGAAATAGTGGTAATGAGTGGAGAAAGAAATGAAAATAATGATTGGAGAGTATAGAGAGAAATGAGAGTAATAATTAGAAATAGGGGTAACGAGTGTTTTTTGAGTTGAAATTTTTTTTTCAAGCTCCCATCCAAACAAAGCAACGTACTATTTATTTATTATTTTTTTGTAATTTTTTCTTTACTTCTCACTATAATGTTCAATCCAAATGAGAAATTTCATGAGAAATCATAACCCTTTCCTTCATTTCATTTTTCTCATGAAACCCTCCATCAGGGCTGTTAAGTGGGAAAATGGGCAACACTTTTTTTTTCCTGGGGTACATAAGGGCAACAATTTTTATTGTCACGATAAACGTATTTGGATATAAGAACGACAATTACTTCTGACCCGTCTCCCCCTCCGACCTCCCCGCCCTAATCGAAGTGGGAATTTTCCAACTCGATAAGCAAATGGCCCCGCCCTAATCGAAGTGGGAATTTTCCAAATCGATAAGCAAATGGGGCAGGGGATAGTATTTGTTTTCCCTGCCTCGTTTTAACCCGATTCAACTCCGATTATAGTTATTTTTTATTTATTTTTTGTATATTCTTATTAGATTTCATTGTTTTGATATTATAAGAGTAGTACACCAATTAATAAATTTCTAATTTATGTCTTTGTTTTCTTTATTTATGTTTTTAAACTCTCATCAATCATCAATATATTGTTTTCTTGTCAAAATACTCTAAAAAGGACAAATTAATCAAATTATTACAATGATTGGGGATCCGATTATTCCTTGACCCCGGCACCTACATGATTCCCTCGGCTCCGACTCCACTCCGGTAAAGAATGGGGCAGAGTTGAGCGTAAAATTTTTTTTTTATGTAAAATGTTTTTTTTCAGAAAATAAATTTCAAATTTTTATTTTTTGGTATTTGGTTGAAATATTTTCAGAAATCGACAAAATAGTGTAGAGAGAGGGGGGCTTAAATGGTGGAGAGATATGAGAATATTGGAATTGAACGTGGGTCAGGACTGACAATCGAAGAAACTAAGGAGTGAGAATTGCAATAGAAGTCAGTGAGTTCATTTTGAAAAATAACTTGTGGAAGATTTCAGGGTAAATTATTTACATCCAATTAATAAAAAATGTTTTACACATAATTTTTTTTTAATTTTTTACACAACCAAACACCGAAAATAGGTAAAATATTTTACGCTAAAAAAACGGAGCCTAAATCCGATCTGGCACATTGCCATCCCTATTTAGTCATGTAAAGTCCAAGCACACATTTTGGGCCGTCAAGCAAAAAAGGCCCAACTTTTCATATAGCCCAAGGACTGCACAAACCCAAACAATAAAAACACAAACCGGGCCAAACTCAAAGTGGGTACTCCGTAATCGGGTTCCGCTAATGATTTCCCCTTTTTATTTATTTTATTTAAAAAAATCTAAATTGTTAAGGGTTTGTTCCCCTTGTGTTTTTTTTGGGGAAAATTACGGGCAGGCGGAGCAGACCACACTTAATTACCATCACATGGTCTCCACTCTCCAAATTACCACTCTCATGACACAAGCAAAATTATTCACCAAGACATGGTAGGGCTATGTTGATTTACAATTCTACCCCTACATATGTATCAGACTGAAGCCCTAACTTTACCATTTCAACGTTTCCATCTCTCTCTAACTCTCCAGGTATTCCCTCTCTCTCTCTCTCTCTCTCACTCAGCCTTTGGCATTCTCTTCTCTCTCCTCTCCTCTCCCTTCTCTGCACTTTCCCCTCTCTCTGGCTGCTTTGATGGCGATGGTCCTAACCATCTTCCCTCTTGTCGGAAGCTCTCTCGCAGCCTAAGAACCAGCTTCGAGCCCAGTCTCCTCGACCGCGCGTTGTCTCGCCTTCGTTCGCACTCGGTTGCCTCGTCCCCGTCACAGCTTTCCTCTTCGAATCTGCGATCAAATTCTAAAGATCTTGCTGGTATGAGAATCGAGATGATAGGAGAGCATACCAATATATAGCAGGAGTAAAATATACTCTGTTTTTTATTTGTAGATCTGTAGTATGTACTGATTGTGATTTTGTTCGTTTAAAATTGTGTGATTTGGTGTCATCATGTTTTGCTGGTTATTGATTTGTTTGGTTGCTGAGAAAATATAGGAGAATCATTTCGTGGTTGAACAAAAATTGATTCTATGTGATTCTTTTTCCTTTTTGTTTGGTCATAAGCTTAACCGAAAAGATGATTGAGATTTGAGACCTAATTTTTGTGTCCCTTGTTCAAAGTCGCATAATGCCCGTGTGGAAGTATTTTTCAAAAATATCTTGAAATTGGAGTACTTAAATTTACCATGGAAGGAATTGAGAGTGCAAGCATAGAACGAGAATTGAGAATTGAAGCTGAGGATTGTAGAATTGGGAACATTATTTATTTATTTTTTTAGAAGGATGCGGATTGATTGGAACCTGCGTTACCCTTTTATCAAGAGAGTGTAACCTAAGAAGGTTCCTAGATTCCAACACCTGGATTGTTAATTCCCGTTTCGGTCAATGAAAACATCTACTCTTGACCCCAAGAACAGCCTGATAATTATTTTAAATCCCCTACACTATTCAAAGAGAAGGTTCTTTTGTTTTTATTAGTCTTAGTTAAATTCTTAACGTGCCAAATGCGTTAACTTTAATCCTATTTACTATAGTCCTTGGATTCAAAAATACTCCTCAGAATCCTTAGTTATTTGTGGTTTTTCTAATGATTGTTTTGGAAGCAAACTAATGGAATTTTCCTTTTTCTTTTCCTTTGAATGTATCATGCCAGGGACTGAACAGTCACCCTTAAGGGAACCACCGCCGGTTTCTGAAAACAGATGCAGATGGAAGGTTCCTGTTATTGCTTAATGAATGAAGGTTAACTACCTACTGACCTAACTGTTATGATATTCTAATGCACAAAAAATTGCAATAAAACTTGTTATTGCTCAATGAATGAAGCTGAGGATTGTAGAATTGAGAACATTATTTATAGATGAATGGGAGATGGCTCTCCTAATTTTTCACCCTCATGTAACTTGACTTGTCATTATTCAGTCGACAAAGTTCTATCAGAAAATATAACTTGGTCTATATGAACAAGTATTATTATTATTATGTTTTATTCATCTATATGGTACTTTCATTCAAGCCTTTGGTTTATTCGTGGCATGCATTCGAAGTGGTACTTTTAATTTTAAGGCAATGTATTGAACTACTATTGGCTGACTTTGGGTTTTGTTGAATGTAAGATACTTATTCTTATTAGGTTCTTATTATACTGCAATGTAATTCATCTGTGATTGTATTGTTCCCATGGTCTATGTGTGAACTTTAAGGGAGGGAGAGGCCAAATGACTTGGACATTGTAATGGGAACATATAATCTGGTTGATGCTTCAGTTTTTATCCACCTTGGTTTTCGTAGTGTTGGAATTGTTGATTTCAGAACCAAAGTGGGTTGTTTTGTGGTTGGATTAGTAGCTGTGTAGTGTTCTTTTGGTGGTCATGTTGCTTGCCTGGATGTGTACAAGGTATAAATTCACTTGCTGTTAGTAGTTTTAGCATGTGGCCATCTTTGTGCCGATTGTTGTTTGATAGCATTCATAATGTTGTCTATATTGATGGCTTACTTTATGTTGTATAAGGTTTGAAGTTGTATATGTTCAAAAGTTGTGAGATTAGGGGATTGTCCCATTGTTTTATACCTACCCCAGGGGGGTTGTCCCTTGTGTGGTTTAGGCTTTCCTAGGGGGCATGTCCCTACCTATGTTTTGATTCCCTTTTCCGCTACTAGTTAGATGATGTTACTGCTGGATACCGATTGTTGCTTCTGCTTTATTTTAGCTGTGTTCTGATTTGCTTATCCGTGATTGCTATTCATTACTGCTGCTGCTGCTGTTGCTGTTGACTGTGGCTATTCATCATTTACCTGCTGCGTCAAGTGCTGCTATGTCAAGTGTAAATGTCTAGTTCATGGAATTGGACCAACAAAGAAAATCCAGTGCTGATGTCCAGTTCAAGTGCAAATGTCTAGTGCTGTTGTGCTAGGTCCACCTATGCTGCTCATGTTGCTGCGTTCGTATTACTACTATTGCACACAGCCATTCCAGATTGCTTGTGTGCAGTCCAGTTCATGAACCTGCTACGTTTTGAATGTGAAAGTTCTGAAGGTGCATGGAGTTCATTTACTACATGTTGGCGTGCATTTAATGTGGTCCGTTAGTTGGACTATTTCTTGTTAATGCCTGATGTAAATCTGGGCTACAATTAGCCTTTTGTCATGTGTTTCCTTTCCTTTTTCTAGAGGGGATTGAAACATTCGTTAATTACATCTTTTTGTGTGTAGCCTTTTGGCATAGGCGTAGTCATATTTATTGTAATTTTTTATTTTGTTTTGTTTTCCTCCTGAGGTATGCCTGCCTTGTAAGCCGTATATTCGCTTAGGCTTTTTTTTCTATTTGAAGGTGGTTTATCTAAAAAAAAATATTAAATTGAGAAATGGTAAGGTTCTAACTGGTGAATGTCGGTAAATCGCATGTGACTAAAGGGACCAAACTTCTTGTGGCGTTGTTCAATGTTGTCCCATTAATTTGAGTAGTTTTGTTTTTTTTAGAATGGTATGAAAAAAAAAAAAAAGATATTGATGATTGACGAGAGTTAAAAAAACAAAAGCATAAATTAGTGTTTTATTAATTGGTATATTGCTCTATTATATCAAAACAATGAAATTTATTTACATATATACATAGAAAAATATAAATATCAAGAATCGGGTTCGGATTGGGTTAAACCGGGGCCGGGAAAGCAAATACCATACTCACACCATTTGCCTATCGCATCGGGGAATACCCGCTCGAAGCGGGGCGAGGAGGTCGGAGGCAGGGACGGATCAAAAGTAATTGTCATTCGTACATGGCAACAAGAAAGTTATGCAAGCACTAGAACTCTAAGTTTATACAACGCTCATGACAGTTATGCAACCACTAGAACTCTATGTTCATAAATGCAGTTAAATAGGAGATGGTTCACCTAACTTTTTACACTTACAACTTGCCAAAAAATATGACGTGCTCTTTATACAATAAATATGTGGTCCATAGAGACATATGGTGTAGTCTTTTACCAATATAGACTTGGTCTTGGTCTTCAAAGAACCACCACCTGACTTTTCACCCCTTCACACTTGTCACTTGCTAAAAAATATGACATACTCTTTATACAATAAACATGTGGTCTATAGAGACTTAGAGTGTAGTTTTTTAGCAATATGGACTTGGTCTTAGAAACAACCTCTACCTAACTTTCAACATTTACCACTTACCAAAAAATATGACGTGCTCTTTATACAATAAAAATGTGGTCCATACAGACATATGGTATAGTCTTTTAGCAATATAGACTTGATCTCGGGTAAATTAAAATGTGGTCGTCAAAGATAAAGAAAATGTAGTCTTTAAGAACCATAGACTGTCTTTCGTGATGGTGTAATAGAAAGCTATGAAAGAAAACTTAGAGAGGAAGAAAAACTTAAAGCATAAAGGTCTAGGTAATGCGATAAAATGGAGAGAAAGGTACTTATATATGTCCACTTCTCTCTCCACAAATATCTAAGAACATACTAAAAGTAGAAAGTATTCCATAAGTGGAAAATCCAAAAGGCAGCAAAAATCTCCATAAAAAGGTCACTATGTAATAAAACCAAAATGATTGTATCGATACATCAATCTTTTGATGTTTTCTTCAATCCCTCTATCTTGCACCGGTATCGAGACAGCAAAAATGCCTGCATCGATACCACCTTGATTCCTCCAGAATCCCTGCTTTTGGCCTTTTTCTTGGCATCCGACGATCCCCTGGCAACCCGACGGTCCTCCGAATGCCTCAAAAGCCTTGCCGGCCTTTTACGTCTCTCCAATGGGACCTATCCTCCATTCAACCTCAATCAAGTTTATTTGGGTCAAAAAGGGCAATTAAAAAGATAGAAAATACTTTCTATTACATCATCATGAAAGACAGTCTATGGTTCCTAAAAACTACATGTTTTATCTTTAACGATCAAATTTTTAACTTACTCGATACCAAGTCCATATTGGCAAACGGCTAAACTCTATGTCTGTGTGGACCACATGTTTATTGTATAAAGAGTAAGTCAAGCTTTTTTGCAAGTGATAAGTGAAAAGGTTGGTGGTAGTTCTTTTAAGATCAAGACCAAGTCTATATTGCCCAAAGACTACACTTTATGTCTGTGTGGACCATATATTTATTGTATAAAGAGCAAGTCATATTTTTTGGCAAGTGATAAGTAAAAAGTTAGGTGGTGATTCTTTTAATACTAAGACCAAGTCTATATTGCCCAAAGACTACACTTTATGTCTGTGTGGACCACATGTTTATTGTATAAAGAGCAAATCATATTTTTTGGCAAGGGATAAGTAAAAAGTTAGGTGGTGGTTCTTTCAAGACCAAGACCAAGTCCATATTGCAAAAAGACTACACTCTATATCTGTATGAATTTGAGTTTTAGGGTTGAATTTCTTAAGGAACTTAAGAACCTAACTTGAGATCCCTTTGATTGAGTGTTTAAATTGAGTGTTTAAAACCTGTTTTGATGCATGGATTCGATGTTCTTAAAATAGCTCTTTAATTTATCTAAGTTTGAGCATGATTAGTGAAGTTTTTGTGTGAGTTTGAAATGTATTGAAAGGTTTTGGAGTCAGAAATCGAGAGAGGAACAAGCTGTGTTTTTTTTTGGAAAATCTGCAGGATTGGAAACCTTGTGTCTGCCCTGATTTTGGGAATTTTTGTTGGGACACTTCCTAAACTCCAAAAATCATGAGATTTTTATGGAGAGTTCCTCTATGAGTTTTTTGTCTATGGTAAAAATTTCAGGGTCAGACTCAAAGTATTCAATTCTATAAAAATTTGTGACCTTGCAGCGCGCAGTTTCGGACTGTGCTGACTACATAGACACGTGTTAGGGAAACGGCCATAAGTTTGAGCTCCGGTGGTGAAATTGCGATCCGATTTCTGATTTTGAAACTAGACTCATAGACCTAAAAAAATGCATGAAGATTGTGTCGTAGTTATTCTTGTGCAAAGTCAGTTTTTGCGTTAAAGTAGATGGTACTGCTTGGTTGGGAAAATTGATTCTTCAATGCTTCGAGCATTGCTTCGGTAAATAGGGTCTTGTTCTGGCTGCGATTATGCCAAATGCCAGTACCATATTTTTCCCCCACACCTGTTAAACATCCGAACATGCGGCCTTCCTTTACTTGCTTGTACTAGACCCTTTAAAATTGAAGTATTGGTTGTTGTTTTTGTATGGTAATTAGACCATCTCTCTGTATGTCTAGGTATTGTTCAGACTGATAGTGTATGATCAAACCATGGTAGGTGGAAAAGTAATAAAAAAAATGTGGATATTTTCTGAAAGTAAAAAAGATAAAACATGGGCTCCTCAACTCTTGATTGGAAAAGACATCCCTTATTCTTGTTCATCCGTTAATATCTGAAAGAAAACAGGTTGACCAACAATGCATCAACAAAACCCCATTCATGCTACAGCCATAATACAACGTGCTTTTAACAAAGGCAAGAGATTCATGCTAAGCCACTGCATGTCTGATTTCTCTTCCTCGTGTAATCGCTTCCACTCCAAAACCCATCTCTCCCATTCTTCCTTCAACATCTTCCGCTTCTCACGATCCTGCTCGCTCAACAGCAGCGACACGTCTTGGTCCTCCGCTTCTTACTTCTTGTCGTACTTTTTCAAATTCTTGGCAATCTCCTCCTCCTTCTCTGGGCTCAAGAAGGATGGTGGCCTTGGACGCCACACCACAGGAACTGCAATGATCAACACAAAATCCATACCATAGTCAGGCCATGTCCTATTTGACTACCTAGAAACTAAATTTTCGTTTTTGTTCCTAAGAGAGTGAAGTGGAACAGTAGTGAAATTAAGTACTTTCACTGTTTGTAATAAAAGACAGCAGACTGGTGAAACATGTTCTGAAATGATTCTGTCTCTTTGCTTGCCAAAATAACACACCAAAATGAAATTTTATTCCTTCTTGACTACATGATGCAGAAGAGATCCTAATTAGTTAGCCCAGCAAGATGTTCAAAAATAAAACAAGGATTCTATCTCCACATGTGCGTCAAAAAATAAAGCAAGGATTCTATGTTCTTTCAAGAGAACTGTTTATTGAAAGCTAAGGAAATACTAGGGCAGGAAACTGATAAGCTTCATTTCACTTCAAATCATAAGCAAGTTTTTGACCAAGCCCCAACTTGTCAATTGACTTTCATCACCTCCAACATAATCCTAACCAAATTCTTCCTAGAAATTACCGTCCAGTCAGATCCCATTCAATATCTGTTGCCATGAAATGCTAAGATGTTGCCATGGATTCAAGCTCATCGACATTGTAGAACTCCAACTGTCCATTGAAGCCCTTCAACCCTGCAAGTTAGATGAAACGTCCAGCTGGTGACCAGTTCACCGATCAACCTTCGCAGCAGGGTACTCTCAACTGCTTTGTCAATACATTTTGCAATCACTAACACTGAAAAGTTTCTTCTGCGTCAACTCCTTTTTGCCAGGGATTTGAATGAGACTCACCTGAGAAAAGCATGCCAAGTTAATAAACTTCCACTATTCAAAGAAAATTATATAAAAAAAAGGGAATATGGAAATGAAATAGCTTGACTCACCCTTGCAGGTTGGTTTCCTCCTCCAAGTTCAGGAACAAAGAGTGCAAGAATTGGATCAGTAGGCGACCAACTAATGACCTTAACGTTTTCAACCTTTATGGATTTCTTGTCAATAAGAGTAAAGGTGTCTGTTTCATAGACAGAGATAACAATTTTACCAATTCGGGCAAAATACTTATCCTCTTTTCCGCCACCCCATCTGTAAATGACAGTAATAGTCATACATGAGACAAGAATTAATAACAATAGCCACAAAGCATCCATACAAATCAATGATATTTTGAATTTACCTGAAAATAGGCCAGGAAACGCAGCTTACTGCACCTCCAACTGCAAACTCATCTCGCTTCCCTTGGAATCTCTCATCACTTTTTCGGTTTTCACATCGAAGATATTTAAAACAACCCTCTAGAATATGCTAATTGATCACAAACTCAACTTCATGCAAGTAGCTACAAACGACGACTTCACCTTCCGATTTATAGTTCAAGAGAAAATTAATAGTTGTAACTCAAATTTTCATTTCATCAATATGATCAATCATCGTCATTCAAATATTCCTGATCCAACTTTAATGTACAATCAACCACTCAACCTCCTACTTTCTCTAGGTGTTGACAAACTTTTTCCTAAGTGTGCTAGCCTACTACCCTAAGGGTCGGTAGACCATTCAAATAGTTAAACGCACCTGCGAACATTCGTGTCTCACTCAAATGATTCTAAGGGCAAAGAATGCCCAATGCATATAACTTTTCTACCTCGAACACTTAGGAGTGTACCAAATCACCCGTAATATCCAAATACGACATAACCTCCAAAATCAGTATGGATTCTAACAACCAACCTACCGTACTTTAACTATAACTTCTTATAGGTTTAGAGTTTGATTATAAGACTACCACCATTAGAAAGTAGATTTTCCATACATCAACTTCAATATATAATATGCACCAAACGGATTCCGGATAATAAAGTTATGATCGTCCGAAGTTTTAAAATAAAGCAGATTATTCATTCCCTACCGGTAGGACACAACCTCCTACCGGTAAAAGACCAGAATTTCACAAAAATAGACACTACTGGACAGCATTTCTACCGGTAGGGCCAAAACTCCTACCGGTAGGACTTGTGTTTCAGCGTACGATTTCTAGTTTCGACAGATTTCTCCCAACAACAAATACGGACATTTAAACATTCTTAAACACATCAAACCAACTCATAAACATATAAAGGAGGAGAGAAATCCCTACATGTCAAATTGGCAAAGTTAATCATCCACATTAGACTATATCCAATTAAACAACGTGAATTTAAGGACGGGAACGAGTAAATTTGATTGAAAAATCATAACTCTTTCATCTTAAACCCAAAAATATTGGAACCAATGCCAAAAGTTGCAAGACTACAAGTCCTATGCTCAGTAAAAATTCCAGGTTCAGAAACGAGAGGAGATTAACCCAACAATCAAAGGAAAAACAGATTCGCAACCATTTTCGCCCTAGTCGACCAACCCTGCTTTACAAATTCACCAAAAATTGTATACTTAACCAAATCACTTGATTCCAACGCCAATCCCTTTTTAACTTAAATGTGAAGCTCCTGTAAAAGACCCAAAGCCACCCAAAATGTTCATCATGCCCAGAAAATTAAAAGAAGACAGCCACACACAGATTCGCGCATCCAGGAAACAGCCGGTATTCAAAAATTCATAACTAATTGTGTGATTATCAGTTTTTCATGATCTTGGTACCGAAATCTTCGTATTGAAACGTACTTTAACTGTTATGAAGACACCAAAAATTGATTCCTGGCAGAAGGGCTCCCAAAAGACAGATTTCCAGAACCCACGAAATTTTCAGCATATACCAGATTCATTCAAGACTCAAAATAAATGATCAAACTTGATTCTTGTACATCAAACTAACACTTAAACATGTAAAGAAGTCAGGAGATCCCTACCTTGAAGGTTGAAATTAAAACCCCAAGAATCTCCAGGCAAAACCTCTCCCGAAAACACCTCCTCCGAGCTTTCCAACGCGATCAAAGGCTAGAACTCGACTCTAGGAGAAGAATGCTCCAAGATCCCTTGGTTAATTTGAGATTTGGGGAAGAAATTTGGTGAGACACTAGACCAAACCCCAGAGAGAGTCGTATCTCAGGATAATGGCAAAGAGAAAAAATAGATAAAAGAAAAAAGGGGAAGATTGGGACGAAGGGGGACGAGCGGTGTTGTTTTTATGAGGCAAGTCTCGCAAGGATGGGGAGCATGGAGGAGAAGCAAGGGAGGGGCAAACCCTAAACAGAGGAAATGGAGATATCATTCGAGAGGAGGAAGAGAAGACCATTAAATGGGTTTGGGGGACATGAATCAAAACTACGTCGTTTAAATATAAGGGCAAAACGGTCCTGCCCAGATATTTTTACCATGTATTGGTCATTAAGATAGGAGCTACCATGTACCGGTGATTTCTAAACTCGGTACCATGTATTGGTGATTAAGCCCAGTCAACTCCACTGTCCGGTAATTTTCCCTTTTTTTTGATCCTTCTCGATACGCGATTCTCCCCCAACAGTAGTAGAAAAGGTTACGGTAGGGGCGGGCACCCAGGAGCTTCTTCTTCCTTGCCCTCTCTCAACTCTCCCACAACAAGAAGCAAACACAACCCAGTGACCCACCAACAACAACACGCGAAAAATTCTCTCTCCTCCCTCCCCCCCCTTCTCTCTCTACATATACACGCAGACATATATATATACCACCATCTCTCTGTCTCTCTAGTGTTAATTTGGCTCAGAGATGGAGACTGCCGCCGACGAATCGCGATTGGTGATAGCGGGCGGTGGAGCTCCGCCGCCGCCTCCTCCGCCGCCGACCCCAGCGGCTCTGCCGGTTGAGGAGGAGGATGAGGAGGGGGAGGAGGAGGAGGAACAAGAGGAGGAGGAAATAAGCGAGGACGAGAGTTTGATGGTGAAAGCGCAGGCCCTCATGGAGAAGATTACGTCCTCCCCTGATAACCCTAACCCCAATGTCCTCCACGCCCTTTCTTCCATTTTCGAAACCCAAGAATCCAGGTCTCCGTCATTCCTCTCTCTCTCTCTCTCTATATATATATATATATCTATCTATCTATCTATCTATATGTGTGTATCTATCTATGTGGGTGTAGTATCCCCAAGGGATTGGCCTATTGGTCAGCGATTGAGACTTAGGGGTTTGCTTGCCCCGCAAGATTAGTTTACGTGTGCGTAAGCTGGCCCATCACCTGAGTTATTAAAAAAAAGGGTTTAGTCTACTATCTAGTGTATTGGTATTGTGTGACTATGTGCTATCTAATTGATTGTGTTATTTAATGAGAGTGTTAATTTAGGTGTGTGCTTGTAAGTGTGCCAAGTTTAGAACCTCTTAGCACACTAAAAAGTGAGGGAGAGAAGAGAGAAAGGGGGAGAGAGCAAAGTTGTCTATCCCGTACCGGTCAGCGTACCGTTTTCACTATTGGAATGGTACGTACTAGTATCGGGCTATATCTCGGTACCGTTTCGGATTTACCGCAATTAATATTTTATATATATTTAATATATATCTACTAGGTTGCAAGACCATTTCCGTGAAACAAATGGCAGCAAAAAATTATCCAATAAGACTCAAAACAAAGTTATGAAACAGATCAAGATTCCATCGTGATCTTAATCAAAGAAAATCATATATAAGCCCATAAGTTTCTTTTAATTAGTTTAGAGCCCACAACTTATGTCATAAAAAAGAAGAAGAGAGAAGGTAATTTTGTACCGTCCGGAACACCAGAAAATGTCCGGAACATACCGCTATTGTCCGGTACATCTGGTATTGGTCGGAACAGGCCGGTATTTCAACCGGAACGGATCTTGAGTCTTTGTGTTCCGTTGAAGCACTGGTACGTACGCACCATACGGAACGGATTTCACAACTTTGGGAGAGAGGGGAGAGAAAAGACCATCATTATGTAATGAATATATATGTATGTATACATACATGCATATTTGTACGTTTTAAAATTAATGCATCTAACTTGCTCTAGCAGTCAAGGGCACACTTTAAATCTCTAAACTAACAAATGCCTAACACACACAAATGGTCCCATTTTTAACATATTTTATAACTTAATACACATTTTAGCACACATTTTATAAGTATGTATGTATCCGTGTTAGAGCATCTGCAACCCTTTTGTGTAAAAACAAATTGGCACACTAAATTGGCAGACCTAAATGTAAGAACAAATTTGAGTAGAAGGTTCATTAATGGCATTACTGTAAATTGTGGAGCAAAGCAAGCCTTCAATTTTTTGAGTGAAAGTTTGGCAAAATATTTGAGTAAAACTCAATTTGGTATGAGTTTGAGTCGATGACTAGAGCTAGTTTAGTGGGTTTTACCCAAAATTTGGTTTGAATCAGTTCATATGAAGGTGCTGTTGGTTCGAGTTAGTTAAAAAAGTAAGGATTGGTCCTCCAGGATTAGTTGAAGTGTGCGAAAGTTGGCTCGGACTCTTTGACAACAATTGGTTTTTAGGCGAGGTGGTGAAAGCTGGGACCAACACTAAGACATTTTAAGTGGCAAAACTAGCTGATATTCCTTTTCACCACCGCGGACCATACTCGAAAAGATATTTTGGTTCAGTTTACACTTAGAACACGTTTGCTTTGCTTACATTTCTTGATCGGGTTTTTGAGTGTTCATGCCACTATATGGATGTATTCTGTGGCAACATGTAATGCTGTCATCTGCCTTGGATAAAGGATACATTCTTGACTTGGATTAAATAGAAAATTATCCGAAGAAAATAAAGATATTTGGATCATGCTATATATTGGCTAATCCAATTCGACCCGCTTCATTTCGAAACTGTTGGCTAAGTCTCATGTTAGATCTAGTATAAATGAATCTCTCAGATCTATCTGCGTATACTACGATTCACAATTTCGGCACAGCTTAAGTAGTATTTCCAATTCGACAATCATAAGAACTCCTTTCTTCCAATTGTTTTCCTCCTTCAAAATAAGATTCCCAAATTTTTTCCCTTATGGTACTAATTTTCTCTACTGTCAATTTAGAGCTCGGAAACTCAGATTTTCTGGTTGTTTGGAACTCCGGAAAATCAGTTTTTATGTGTTTTGGCATGCAAAGAGATTTTTTTTGATGTTCTCTTTGCCATTCTTTTAAAAAGGCGTGTTTTGGATTACGTGAAGTCGTGAACAACTATTAGGGAGGGTTCTGTAATTGGGTGGATACCATGGATTGTTGTGGAGAATAGTAGAACGTTGGTATAATAGAATGATTGTAGAAGTTGATGTTACCAAAAAAAAGTTTGGAAACCTATATGAAGAAAATATAATAAGAAGTGCTTGGTTCTATACATAAAACAATGATGAATAGGGCGATACTAACCCCAATTTCAGGAAAAGATTGAGACAGGCAGTGGCTTTTCATTTCATACCAAAATCAGCGTCCAACTTCAATGTGTAAAGTGTTAAACATTGGAACATTGGAGAAGAGAATCACTCTCATTCATCTGAAAAACAGATTCTTGTCATGCTCAATGTGAAGCAAGTTGAACCGTCCCTCGTAGGGTACCTTTGGGCGGAAACTACTTGAATATGAGACTTGGATACAATCCTACTCTCAGATATGCTGGGCAAGATGGGTAAAAAAATTGGAAAGATCGGAACAACTCTGAGATATATGGCTTACGTACCCAGCTCAACATGCTTGGGAAACAATTGAATTGAAGGTCTGGAGGAGAATTGGCCGTTCAATCTTGTGAGCTAAACGAGACCGGAATTTCCAATTTTTGTTATTAAAAGTCATGTTTTGGGGTTTGCGAAAAGATTTTGGATTGACGAAGTGATGAGGGAAAAATGGACAACGATACGAATGTGAGAGGATAATGTCCCTGTGCAATGAAGGTCAACCATTGCCGTAATAAAGTAGCACAATGTTTTCTGAAGCGAGCATATGCTAAAATGAGATGATAGTGAAATGATGCTAATAAGAGGAAGATCAAACTCAATGTGCTGTTGGAGTTTGATGGATGGTATGGTTTCTTACAGTTCAATTGACGCTTGAGTGGTGGAGCCCTTAAGCCTTAGTAGGGTGGAGTGGAAAAATAGGATACACAGCCAATCTCAAATAGATAGTGTTTTGCACATAATGAAAGAGGGAGGTTTTTTAATCGTTTCAAGAAAAAAAAAAAGGATGAATTTGGTAGTTAATGATTTTTGCAATTTTATATGTCTAGGAGACTGATCTCATCAATTTTTAAGTGACTATGCAACAGTGTGCCTTAGTCAAGGATGAATTGACTACAATAATTTCCACAACTTGTGTTGTTCGCCTGAGAAGCAAAAACACTTCTAGAAGGTGGCATGTTTGTTTCAGGCATGTACACTCACGAGATACACTTCGTCATATGTCGCTTGTATAATAAACGACATTGTAATTTGATATATTTTTAGAATTGGACCTTCTTGGAACACGTGTGTCCATCACTTAGACGCAAAGAATTGCTTCGCATCACAAGCTTGAGAAAAAAATGATTTTGATTGAATGTTAAAAACAACATCAATTCTCCTTTGGGTATTTTAATTTTTTGAATTCTTCCATCTTAAAACTTTCAATTTCCAGTGAAGCAAATATTCGAAAAAGATATTTGGCCTGTTTGTTCGCACTTCTTTTTAAGTGTATTGAGTGTCAAAATGATTACTTACAACTTCAACAAAGTAGCATTATGTTTTGAAATGAAGAAACAAACGGTTACTAACGCTGTTTATTTGTATGAAAATGTGGGTTTCCATTAACTTGTCCACCGTATCATGTTCTAATTTTTCTGTTAAATGTTGATTCAATTATTGGTTTTTGAAAATACAAAATGCTAACTTAGTGACAATTGAAGTAGAAATTGCAGATAATTGCAAATGAAAACTAGGAGATACCATAGAATTCAGACTTGTTCGGGCTTAAATTGCTACAGTTTTGTTTAATTGGTTTCATGGATAAGTCCAATGGCAGCTCATGTTCTACTATAGCAGTACTAATCCCGGGCATGTCTTGATACAACTAGGTAAACACATCTTGGTAGGATGTTAGGAAGCTGGTGAATTCCTCTTTCCAGTGTCCCATATTTTGATTGTGGTATTCGAGTTTGGTGCAGATCTCATGCCGCTCTACATCTTGTTAGCTCCTCAATGATTGGTTCAGGATTATTGGTGTCCATTCGACGTACAGCTCAGTGTCAAACTGATACTCTGGTTTGGATGAGACCGTGATATCAGAAGAATTGAAAGGAGAAATTTTCATTCTTGCATACATTTTCCTAATTATGGAGTGCAAAAGCGTTCGCAATCTAGGTTCGATAAATAACACGTATGATGTGACCCATAGAAGTAAAGTTACTTGGCTCAAGTAGAGGGTTACTGTAGTATGCAATAGACTGGTACAAGATAATAACAGAAAAATCTGTAAAACAATAATAAGGCTGATGATTCTTTTACACTACACAATGCTAAACAACTAAGACACCACAGTAATAAATGCATGCAGTTCAGATGTGATGCTAATGTGGATGCTTGCTTGATAAGATCAGCGAAAAGTGAATTGACCATTAATACGTACATGAAAAGGTAGGAGTAGCACCGGTTGAAGGTAATTTGCGAGAGAATTGCTACAATGGAAATGCAACAGTTAGGAAGACTGATGTTATCACTCTTAATGGTATAACACTGGGGAGAGGGGAATATCCAAGTTAGCATGGGAACTTGTACGAGGAAGGAAAGAATGGTTTATTACATTGGTTATATGGTCGTCGACTGTGCGGAATGCTGGCAAATGATTCCTGTAGCAGACTTGAATTGATTTGTCAAAAGAGTTAGTTTGGTTGTATGTTTTATTCTGCATTACTCCAACGTCTTAAATGTCTATGTCAGCATGATTTTCTTTTACTCTCTTAAAATTGTCTCCAAGGCTTTTGATTCACAAATCAAATCTTATTTAAAATTTTGATCTAGGCTGATGAGATGTATTCTGGTGAGATAAAATTATGTTATCTGCTTTTGCTAATTAAATGTGTACGTAGTTGTTGCTTTCATACTTGAACAAGTGACAAGGATCGCTCAGTTTCTGCATTTCTGGTGTTTTTGTAGTGAAATAATGGAACGGACATGTCCTATTGCCTTTTTCAGTTGTTTTGTCATAGTTTGAACTTTGATGCTTATTTGTCAATCTCCTTTATCCATCTTTTCCTTTTGGAAATTGTAGATACATGGAAGAAACAGGTCATTCCTCCTTGAACAATGCTCGAGCTTCTCACAATGTTGGACGGTTGGGGAACTTGGTTCGGGTAATTGATCCTATATAGCCTTGTTCACATCATGGCTTTGCCCTTCGTTAAGTATTTTATGTTAGCCACTTTTGGTTTCCTCATTATGATAAATTATATTTTGAGAAGGTTGTTTGTGTTTGGTTGTGTTTCCTTTCTGAAATTTCCCCTACTTTGTTCAGGACAATGATGAATTTTTCGAATTGATATCTTCAACGTTTCTGTCTGAAACTAGATACCCGGTGTCTGTTCAGGCGGCTGCAGCAAGGCTTCTTTTCAGCTGTTCACTCACTTGGATGGTACACTTGTTGTTTTAGTTTCTTCAATCACCCATTGCTATGTTTGGATGCCCGGAATCTTGGAGGGAGTGGGGATATGAATACTAGGCATTATCAAATGCTTAGTATTGTAATGCCTAGGGCAAACACATTCGAATATTTTGGATGAGAAGTACATTACCATTTCCTCTCAAGATTCCCACCAGCCAAACTGAGCCTTAAGTAATATCTTCTAGTTATCTATATTGATTAATTTGCTGGGCTCTGTGGTATTCAGTATCCCCATGTTTTTGAAGAAACTGTTTTGGAGAACATAAAGGGATGGGTAATGGATGAGACAGCAAAATCTGCTGGTGAAGATCACAACAGGAAGCACGAATCAGGGAGGAAGAAATCTTCAGACTCTGAGATGTTGAGGACGTATTCTACTGGCCTGCTTGCTGTATGTCTGTTAGGGTAGGTACTTAAAAAGCAGGTTGTCTGATGTTTTTTACTCCTATATATTTAGTTGGTTGACAAATTTCCCGTTTTCTCAAATTTATTACTTCAGTGGTGGTCAAGTAGTGGAAGATGTGTTAACATCTGGGTTGTCAGCTAAGCTTATGCGATATCTTCGCATACGGGCTTTAGGGGAGACAAGTTTGAATCAAAAAGATGCTCCTTATACGGCAGAGAGCAAAAACACAACTTCTGCTAATTGCATACGAGGTAGAGAAGACAGTCGAAGTAGGTTCCGGCAAGTTTCTGAAACTTCCCATTTGGATGCTCCTAAGATAATGGAGGAAGGATCATTGGATGACCAAACTGCAGAACAGGATCATGATAGAAGACTGGCACGTGGGAACCGTGGATGGGCACGTTCTAAAGGAAAGGGAAGGGTTAATGAAGGAGATGTAGAGAATGAACAGGGTTTGATATCTCCAGGTTCTGGTAGTGGATTAGGTGCCGATGGGAGGAGCCTGAAGGACAGAGTTATAAATAGAAGTTTAGAGCTTAGAAGACTTCCAGATCCCAAGAAGGGATTGGGGAGGATAGGTGGCGATAGTCTTGTCATAGAAAGAGAGGATAACGATGATTGTTTCCAAGAATGTAAAGTTGGCACCAAGGATATTTCTGATCTAGTGAAAAAGGCAGTCCGAGCAGCTGAAGCTGAAGCCAGAGCAGCCAATGCACCAGCAGAAGCAGTCAAAGCAGCTGGTGATGCTGCAGCTGAAGCTGTCAAAAGTGCTAGTTTGGAGGTTCTCTCTCTCTCTCTCTCTAGTCTCTACTATGTTACATACTTACATGAACTGTTTGAAACCTATAAAGTAAGAATGTATTGGACACGCGGATGAGGGCAGGTTTTTTTTGTCCGACATGTTTAGCTGGACATTCACCTAGCAGGCATATTTTTTAATGCCAATTTATCATAATCTATGCTTAAAACTCCCGTATTATGCGTGGGAGTAAACACCATTTCTTTCTTCGTGCCATTGAGATGGAATTGGATGCATGCATCATTTGCGTACCCTGACCCAACGCCCATACCCAAGTCTATGTAACGTAGTATCCTAATTGATTTATTCTTTATATTGTTTTTTACTCCTCAGGAATATAGAAAGACAAATGATGAAGAAGCTGCAGTTTTGGTAGCTTCAAGAACTGCATCTACAGTTATTGATGCTGCTAATGCAGTAGAAGTCTCAAGGTTGGTCTTTTTCTTTGTGTACGATTTCTTACAGTATGTTGTGTTTATGGTACTAATGTTTGGTACGAAGGATTATTTTATATTAGAACCAATTAGTGAGTTCACTTGGTCTGGGTGCTAATATGTCTCGTGGGGTGGTCATAGAAGTTCGAGCGGTATGCTTTCTGATTCAATGAATTCAAGGGGAACCATACCAGAACCAAACGAAGAAGTTGAAGAATTTTTCATTCCTGATACCGACTCCCTGGCAAAGCTGAGAGAGAAATTCTGCATTCAGAGTCTTGTGACACTGGGAGAATATGTTGAAGTCCTTGGGCCTGTGTTGCATGAAAAGGGGGTGGATGTTTCTCTTGCCCTGTTGCAACGAAGTTCAAAACATAAAGAGACATTGAAGATGGCAGTGCTCTTGCCTGATGTATTGAAGCTTATCTGTACTTTGGCTGCTCACCGGAAATTTGCTGCATTATTTGTGGATCGTGGTGGCATGCAAAGACTACTTGCTGTGCCAAGAGTTTCCCAGACCTTCTTTGGTCTTTCTTCATGCTTATTCACAATTGGTTCACTTCAGGTATTATGTGTAATGGTTTTACAGAAAGCTGTACTTGTTCATTTATTTACGTAATCAATAGCTTGCATCTTTCTTTTCTTTTTCTTCTTTTTTTCTTTTTCATTTTTTGTGTAATTATCACTCCATCTGTTCTATATTAGTGGTTCTTCTTTCCTATTTAGAATGTTCCTAAAAAAATTCTCTTTTGAAAAGTCAAAGCAAAAAGTTTGCAACTTTCCAACGCTGTCTGCATAGCTATAAGGCTATATATGTGTTTGAAAGTGGGAAAAAGTAGGGGGCAAATTAAAAAATAATTCCATGCACTTGATATCAAATATAGGAATTCATGCCCCCTAGTAGAGTTAAAATTCGTATAATCATCGGGTTTGATTGGTTGGCTTGATATAATGCTCTTCAGGGAATTATGGAACGTGTATGCGCTCTTCCTTCAGATGCTGTACAACAGGTGGTTGAGTTAGCTCTTCAACTTCTTGAGTGCCCTCAGGACCAAGCCAGAAAAAATGCTGCTTTATTTTTCTCTAATGCATTTGTCTTCAAAGCAGTCCTAGATTCCTTTGATGCTCAGGATGGCCCACAGAAATCTCTCTCTCTTTTACTGGATGCCGCCTCGGTAAGGTCTGGGGTTAATTCTGCAGCATTGGGATTGTCTAGTAGTTCTGGTTCAGTTCGAAATGATCGATCTCCTTCGGAAGTACTGACCTCGTTGGAGAAGCAGATAACTTATCACACCTGTATCGCATTGAGACAATATTTTAGAGCACATCTTCTCTTGTTAGTGGACTCAATCCGTCCAAATAAAAGCAATCGAAGTGCAGTCCGGAATATACAAAATGTTAGGGCTGCCTATAAGCCTCTTGACATTGGTAATGAGGCTATGGATGCAATATGTCGACTGCTACAGAAGGATAGGAAGCTTGGCCCTGCATTTGTGAGGACTCGTTGGCCTGCAGTTGACAAGTTCTTAGCTTCTAATGGGCATATAATCATGTTGGAATTGTGTCAGGTTTGGTGTTTCTACTTTTGCAATAGTTTCCTTGTTTTGTTGCTTGTCTCAGCCATGTTAATGTGTTTTTTTTAACCTTTATCTGTAGGCCCCAACTGTGGATCGTTATTTGCATGATCTGCTTCAATATGCATTGGGTGTTTTGCACATTGTGACTTTGGTACCTTACAGCCGCAAACCAATTTTGAATGCAATGTTAAGCAGTGATCGTGTGGGTATAGCAGTCATTTTGGATGCAGCGAATGGTGCTGGTTATCCTGACCCTGAGGTAAACACTTCTTTTATTGGAATTGTCTTTTCTTTTTGGGTGTCGGGGGCAGCAGACCCTTGATGCTAATACCTAAAATGCTAATTTACATTTGGTAATTCTGTATCTTTCTTTTCTCAGATAATTCATCCGGCATTGAATGTGTTAGTCAATCTTGTTTGCCCTCCTCCTTCAATCAGTAATAAACCACCTCCTATTACACAAGTTCAGCAATCTGCTTCTGGTCAAACCTCGAATGGTTCTGCTGTGGAGTCTAGCGTGGTAGATCGAGGCAGCTTAGCAGCACTTGGCACACCATCTGTCAGCAGTACTTCTCAAGCACCTGCAATTTCTGGGTTAGTGGGAGATCGGAGGATATCTTTGGGTGCTGGAGCAGGTTGTGCTGGCCTTGCTGCTCAATTGGAACAAGGATACCATCAAGCAAGAGAGGCTGTCCGCGCTAACAATGGCATAAAGGTTCTGCTTCAGCTTCTCCAACCGCGTATAGTCACACCTCCTTCTGCCCTTGACTGTCTTCGTGCTCTTGCATGCCGAGTTCTTCTTGGTTTAGCCAGAGATGATACAATTGCACACATATTGACAAAGCTCCAGGTAAATGACTGATATCTAGCAGTTCTTTCAAATAACAGCCATGATTTTAATATTTTAAAAATTACTTTTTAGTGTGGAGACTGGCAGAGGCTCAACACATTGCATCGCATATGCCTAATATGGTCTAGACTCTAGAACAACTTTATTCATGCAGCACTTAGATTACTTAGTTAGTTAGCTGATACTTGGAAAGGGATCAGTTGAATTTGTGTTCTCTTGCCGTCATCACTTAGTGGTGGTGATTCATGATCGTCTTGAGTACTGATTGCTGAGAAGTGTTCTGTATGCCACTTTACAAGAGTTGTGCAGGATTAAATATATTTCATTACTTTAAGGTTGTCTGAGTTGGCAACATAGAGTCACTCACCTTTTCCATCTTCCAGAAGG
>CM033794.1:29632146-29654343 GCA_019656835.1 Rhododendron ovatum | reverse complement strand
AACATCTAAATGTGACTTTCATTATTCCTCTCTGAATAAGCCTCTATTCTCGATCAGTTGAGAGAATGCGAGGCTTTTGGGTTAATATACTTTTGTAAGCTGATCAAGTCTTGGGGCTAACCTCTAAGTACTTGCAAACACCTAAATTCATACGTACATACATGCATACATATGTACCTAAGTTCGTACAATATTACACACATACATATTCTATGCATATGATCATAATCAGATGATGGATAGCAAATTTAATCCTTTGACAGACCTGGTGGGCAGTTATTTTGGAAGAAAATGCTTTATACCATGATCTTGCAGTAGGCTATGCTCGGTAAAACCTACTGGATTTTGTGTGCATCGAGTCTTTTATGGCTTTCATAATCTAAATACGGTGGTAAATTGGGCAAAGGTTAAATAAATCGCATGCAGGTGGGTGGTTTCTGTTCGGTATTCTCTAATCCCTTTAGAGGCAAAAAGGTTTTTCACTTGTAGAATAAGGTTGAGAGGCCTGAAAGGCAATTACTGTATACAAACTGCTCAATACTTCGATTTATTTTCAGTAGACTATGCTTCGTAAATCCACTAGCTTTTTGTTTGCAAGTAGGCATTCATGATTTCTGTACCCTCTACGGTAAATAGAGATAATAAGGTGTGATTATACACCATGAAGATGAATATGTTGAGTGATTAGCTGGCTTAGACATTATACTTTAATCCACCAACATGAGTTTTTGGTGCCTCTGTCTTTAATGTGGTCTATCTGTGTGGGAGGCTTGGAGGTTAACCCTGGGCTTTTGATGGCTGGGAAGCTTCTATCAGAAGTAGATGTTTTGCCATTTTTGGATAGTTGACTTCTGGGTGGAGTTGATCTACCAATATCCAGATTCCAGACTTTATAGTGATTTATTAGTAGATATGTTACCAAACTTGTATCACTCTCAATTGGGGGTCCGCTACATGAACCATTTCCTCCATTCTGCTCTGTCAAGGGCAATATAATCTGTCAAATTTACTAAGTCCATATCGTTTTCTGTTCATTGTGCTGTCATGGCCTCGAGGGGCATATAATCCATATCCTTTTTCCCCATATAAACTATATCCTTTTTCATGCAAGTAGTAGGAAATGCTTCTTGAAACCTGGTATCATTTGCACTGCCTGTACCATTCGTGGTCTGCCTGTGCTGTTAAATAAATGATTTAAAGGTGCTGTTAGATGAGAAGCAGCGGGTAAGGATCAGTATAAATTGTCTGGAGGAATAAAAAAAGATTCCTTGGATATTTGGAGTAGCTTTGTATGATTTTCTATTCTTTCCGTTTTCCTAGTCTTTAAAGAATGACATCAACGATTCTTGTTGCTGCCATCTTTGTGATTCCTTGTGACATTAAATGGAAGGATTATTGTGGCCTAAATATTTTTTTTTTGATAAGTAATTAATTATATTAGAAACGAGGCATTAAGGGAATGTCGCCCGAATTCAGAAAGGCCACCACCACAAAAAAGCCCTATACATCGCTCCTACTTGACCAAAAAAAGCTCGAACCAATCTAAAAACTGATCAATAGCGGGATTACAATCTCCCCTGTCCTAATTTATAGCTAGCGTGATGCAAAGGTGGCTCTTACACTGTTTTTGGACTTTGAAATTGGTTCTCTGTGATCCTACCTTGGGTGGAAAAATTGCTTAGTGTTGTGTAAGAAGACATTCATTATAAGTATTGGTGCCCTATGCTAAGGCTTCTGTATTGGCACTCCAGTAAATTTGATTATCTGCTGTGATCTGGTCTCTACAGAGAAGCCGCATCGTAAATCTAAATATGATTGTTGATTGTAAGCAGTCTGTGGAAAAATTATGGACTGCTTTAAAGTAACTTAGATTTTCATTGTCATTGTTTCATTGGTTTTAGAGGAGGTACTGTAAAGTATTTCATGCTTTGTTGCTCATAGACATTTCAGTCGTTGATTATTGTTAAAGCATCCTACTCAAAACCAATTGGCAATGAGTGGAGAGGTTGCCCAGGCTCATATACGAGTTTTGGAGGAGATAATTAACCGATGTGGGACAAACTCCAACACTTCCCCGCATGTGCGACCCCCGACTCGCATGTGGAGAGGTAAACAAACGATCCATAGCACTTGGATCACAACAAACAACAGTGCATTTATGACACAAACACGGGGGAACAAATTCTCCGAAACCCTAGCTTTGATACCTTGTTAAAGCATCCAACTCAAAACCAATTGGCAATGAGTGGAGAGGCCGTCTAGGCTCAATACTAATTTTGGAGGAGATAATTAACCAATGTGGGACAAACTCCAACAATTACTATTGGTTTCCTTTGCAAATTTCCACGGGAGTTCTGTGGAATATAAGCTATCAATGATTTTACTTTTTTACTGAGGCCCATTTCAAGGAAATGATTGTGCATTTTTCCTCCTGTATTTGTTATTGCTCTACTGTCTGGCGTAATTCGAATAGTCTTGATGCTATTGCGGGTGGATTAACTATATGGGTGAATGAACTTGTGTTCTAGGTAGGGAAAAAATTATCAGAACTAATCCGAGATCCAGGCAGCCAGACTTCAGGAAATGAGCATAGCAGGTGGCAAGCTGAACTAGCCCAGGTGGCAATTGAGCTGATTGCGGTGAGTTGTTGAAATGATTTTACTTGCTGTAGATATATTACATCCTTGTCTCTTGCAAAACCTGAAATCTGAAAGGTAGACAAGAAACATGGGCGGGGACATTCTTTTGAAATTCATTGGCATGCTATCTCTGGCCTCTAGGCTTAATGCTCTTATGGTGTACTTTTCATTATCCTAATTAATGTTATTCGTTTTAATTGCATTGAATTAACTTGTGCAGTGCACAACTGCACAAAGTAAACGCTGATTTGAGGGGATTCCTTAGAGTGACCTTTTTCAATGCTTTGAGACACTTTTTCATACTGCCGAAGAGGTCAAGGATGTAGCCTGTAGGATTAGAGCTTGATGGATGAAATGTAGAGTGCATTAGAACTCTTGTCTGATCATAATAATTTAAGTTTAAAGTGATCTTTTATAGGACTATCATGCGCCCTACTATGATGTATGGGGCAAATGTTGGCAGGTTAGAGAGAACATTATGCTTACCGGAAAATATATTGTAGCTGTGAAAATGTTGGACTGGACGAGTTTCTTTAAAAAGGGATAGAATTGGAGATAAATAGATCAGTGCAGGTGTCACCGACTCACCAGGTGGACTAATTAGTGCGCTAAGGAAGAGGTGTTATTTAATACATGTTGAGGGTGGCAAAGAAATAGAGAAAGGTTAAGTCTCAACAATATAGGACATGATTGCCTTAGATGTAATAGAGTCCGTGTAGCCAACCTGAACATTTGGGAGAAAACCTTATTGAGTTAGTTGAGTTGGTAACTTGGTATTATCCAAGAAGCTCCCTCACATTGCACTATTGTGTATATTGCAGGTCGTTACTAATTCTGGGCGTGCAAGTACATTAGCAGCTACTGATGCGGCGACCCCTACTTTGAGGCGAATAGAGAGGGCTGCAATAGCTGCCGCCACCCCTATTACTTACCATTCCAGGTACTTTGTGCTTGCTTTTTGCTGGGGATGTGTGAAAAATAATTTTTCGTTTTTATATTGTTTTTGTTTTTTTGTAAACAGGTTTTTTGTTTTGTTTTTGTTTTACATTGAATATAGTGAACAAAATATGTTTAGTGCACACTTTTTTGTTCGAAAAACTGTTTGGAAAACAAGTGAGGGTATCTTTGGGTTTTTTATTATTGTTTTTGGTTTTGTTTTTGTTTTACATTGAAGATAGCGAACACAAATATGTTTAGTGCACACTTTTTTGTTCAAAAAACTCTTTGGAAAACAAGTGAGGGTATCTTTGGAGGTTTGTCCAGAGGTGAGGGGCTTCCACGTAGGGCGGAGGGAGGTGGGGGCTAGGGGTGCTCAGTGGTGGTCGAAGGTGATGGAGGGAGGAAAGAATGGAAAGCGGTTTTCAAAATAGTGAAACCATTTTTTTCTACTACAACAATTTTGATAGTTCGGAAAGGTGAATATTTTGACAGCAAAGATTGTTGCAAAACACACTTGGGTTTACAAATTTTAAATTCTTGTGAAAATGGAAACAGAAACAAAAACAGAAGTGTTACCAATCATAGCAAGTCTTTTAAGTTCTGTTTTTCTTTTGTTTTTGATTGTATGTAAATTGCAGGGAACTTCTTCTACTTATTCATGAACACCTTCAAGCATCTGGTCTGTCTGCAACTGCGGACACACTTCTGAAAGAGGGTCAGTTGAATCCTTTGCCTTCTTCGGCAGCCCCATCATCTCTTGTGCATCAATCCTCAGTCCAGGACACCCCATCAATACAAATTCAATGGCCATCCGGACATACTCCTGGTGGATTTCTATCTGATAGACCGAAAATATCTTTACAGGATGAAGCTTCAAGAACAAAGTGTGATTTAGATGTGGCTTCTGCAAAAAAGCCTGTGTCGTTCTCATCAACCTTGAATTGTCGGTCAAAAATTCAGCCTCCATCACAGGATTGGCTGGCATCAAGTAGCAAAATCAGCAGTACTTCAAAAAAGTCTTCTGCACCCATAGGTCCCCCGGAAACACCTTCCGTTTCTGCAGTGAAGCCCAATTTGGATAATGACGTGCAATTTAAAACTCCAATTGTATTGCCAATGAAACGTAAGTTAACTGAGTTAAAGGACATTGGAGTGGCATTAGCAGGGAAACGACTCCAAACCCGTGAACCGGGCCTTCGGTCCCCTGTTTTCCCCTCACCTAATAATACTTCCCGTAAAGGCACTCTACTGACCGAGGCTAATGCGTATTGTACACCAAGTTCTACGACAAAAGATCATTATGGGCGATTCAAACTGAATGCCACTCTGGGCGATAATTCGGATGATAACCCAAGCACCCATGTTGGTCAAATGACCCTTTCATCCCAGTTTGGATTTCCAAGTGATCCACAACCTATCAACGCCGAAAGGGTAACTCTGGACTCTCTTGTTGTTCAGTATCTGAAACACCAGCATCGCCAGTGCCCAGCTCCTATTACTACATTACCACCTCTATCTCTTTCGCACCCGCATGTGTGTCCCGAACCAAGACGAAGCCTTGATGCTCCATCAAACGTAACAGCCCGACTTTGTACGCGCGAGTTTAGAAGTAGGTATGGTGGGATCCACGGAAACCGTAGGGATCGTCAATTTGTCTATAACAGGTTTAGACTGTGGAGAACTTACCGCGATGATGCTGGTGATGGTGGTGGCCTTTTGACATGCATTACTTTTTTGGGAGAGTCCTCTCAAATTGCTACTGGCAGCCATTCTGGAGAGCTCAAAATTTTTGACTCCAGCAGCAATAATGTGGTGGAGAGCTGTGCTGGCCACCAGTATCCTTTGACAGTTGTCCAGTCGTATTATTCCGGCGGGGCCCAATTGGTTCTATCTTCTAGTGCCCATGACGTACGATTGTGGGACGCGTCTTCAGTTTCGGCGGGACCAAGCCATTCATTTGAAGGGTGCAAGGCTGCAAGGTTAAGCAATTCTGGGACCACATTTGCGGCATTATCAACTGAGCCATCCCAAAAGGAAATTATGTTGTATGATGTACAGACATGCCAGTTAGATCTGAAGCTGATGGACACATCGGCAACTTCTTCGGTCCGGGGCCATGGTTATTCCCTTGTTCACTTTAGCCCGTCAGACACAATGCTGCTTTGGAATGGAGTCTTGTGGGATAGGCGTGGCTCTGGTCCAATACATCGGTTTGATCAGTTTACGGACTACGGTGGTGGTGGCTTTCATCCGGCTGGAAATGAGGTATGGAGAGCTTGCCCTGTAGATTGATAATTATACATCTTTGGCTCATGCTAACTTCACTGTATAGAAACATGATCCTTTTCTTTTTTGCTCTTTGAGATGTTAGTATTTGCAATGATATAAAACTTTGTGTAGTTTTTCTCGGTAGCAGATTTGCCACAGGTAGTTGTGGACCTGGTGGTATACTTGCTTTGAATTTTTTAATTCCAAGTGTATGCCATTAGTGTTCTTGGTTAAGAATGGGAGTCTGGTGGGCTGAACTTTAGGGATCATGACACTTTTGCAATTTTTTGAGGATAACAAGGAATCCCAACTGATAATGTAGAACACTGTAACTTCGTGGCGAGTGCAAATGCCCTCTACAAAATATGTGCATCATGTTACGCCTAGCATAAGCTCTTGTGGCTGGCCTTAGGAAATTGCGAGTTTGGTGACTTGAAATGTTTGCTGGGTTTGTTTTGGAGCTAATTTACCAGATTTATCACCCTAGCGTTGATTCTGGTCCTGATTGTTTGACTGGAGTTACTGGAATAGTGAAGAGATATATAATTTCATAGGATAGTGATCTTGTCAGATTGATAGAGGGGATTAACAGTATGTAGCATGGGCACGGACATAGAATAGAAAGGACACGGGGCGGACATATTCTTAGAAAATTGGGAATTATACTACATATCCTGATCTGATACTGTCAAAGCATCCAACTCAAGATCAATTGGCAATGGGTGGAGAGGCCTCCCAGGCTCATATACTAGTTTTGGAGGAGATAATTAACCAATGTGGGACAAACTCCAACACTCCCTCGCACGTGTGACCCCGGATTCGCACGTTTAGAGTTAAAACAAATGATCCGTAACACATAGATCACAACAAATAACGGTGCACTTATGGCACAAACAAGGGGGACAAATTCTCCAAAACCCTAGCTCTGATACCATGTTAAAGCATCCAACTCAAGACCAATTGACAATGAGTGGAGAGGTTGCCCATGCTCATATACTAGTTTTGGAGGAGATAATTAACCAATGTGGGAGTGGGACAAACTTCAACAGGTATCAAGGAAAAAATGTTTTCTAGAAAGAAAACCATTTTCAGAAATTCATTTTACGAGTCTTTCATTACTAAAAATTTCTTTCATAACCAGAATTAGATATTTTGGAGGACCCTAATAGGGTTAGTGTCTTTCACTGGAAAAGAAAGCAGGACAGAATAGGGAAATGGGATGATTCAGATTTTTTGCGTCTATCCAACCAAGCCAAGAGTTTCAATAAAAATATAGATAGAAAAACATTTTTGATATATTTATTCATAAATATTTTTTCTCACGTACATGGTTAAAACTAAGACTTGGACACACACACATATATGTATATATATGCTGGTATATATTTTGGAGATGTAGTAATGACGTCGTGACTTTTTTTTGGCTTAGTGACATTGTGACTTATGTTTTAAACAAATTGAACGGCTTCAGTAAATGCGTGGAGAGAGAGAGGCTCTGCAATTTTTTCCTTTCTGTCCTTCTTGGATGGATGTATTGATTGGTTTAAGGTTTCATTTTAATTACAGATCAGCTGGCGTATTTGAGGTAATAACATATTTATCTTTCCAAAATTAAAAAAACCCATATCTAACCCTTGTGTTCCTCTCCCTGCCCCGTTCCCCTTCCAAAAGTAAATTAAATTTAATGGATGTGTCCCATACGTTTTTAGGCACGTCCCCGGCGTGTCGGACACGGGTACCGCAACCTAGAGGAGTGCCAGTGCTTTGACATATAATACGGTACCACATCCCTTGATGTGGTACATTCCACGTTTTCTGGGATATATGATTCGGCCGATAATTAATTTGCCCCCAAAAGTTCCAACTGAACATGGGATATGCGGTCCCCTTGAATTTATGTTCCAATCAAATGCTTTAATCTGGCCGGAAATAAGGCATGGAGAGCTTGTTCTGTCAATTGACAACAATACACCTTGCCTCATGCTACTATTTATGTACTCTATCTACTCTTTGAAACATAATTTTGTAATTCTGTATGGGCTGCCATTGGATTTTGCAAGCGTGGTGACTTGAAATGTTTGTTGGGTCTGTTTTGGAGCTAAGTCGCTAGATATATCATCCTAGCAGTTATACCCTTAAGTGTACTTTGATATTAACATCGCCAGATTGACATCTTCTAAAAATTATGTATTCTCTTACACAGGTGATTATAAATTCCGAAGTCTGGGATATGCGGAAGTTCAGGCTCCTCCGAAGTGTACCTTCCTTGGATCAGACTGTAATAAAATTCAATGCCAGTGGGGATGTTATATATGCAATTCTAAGGAGAAATCTTGAGGATGTTACTTCGGCATTTCACACTCGTCGTGTCAAGCATCCACTTTTTTCTGCTTTCCGCACGGTGGACGCTATCAACTACTCTGACATTGCCACCATTCCAGTAGATCGTTGTGTCCTTGATTTGGCAACGGAACCGACCGATTCTTTTGTGGGGTTGGTTTCAATGGACGATCAAGACGAGATGTATTCTTCTGCGAGGGTGTATGAAATTGGCCGTCGGAGGTCCACCGATGACGACTCCGATCCTGATGATGTTGAGAGCGAAGAAGAGGAGGACGACGACGATGAGGATGGTGATGATGACTCGTTGATGGGACCGGATATTGATGGGGATGGTGAGAGTGATGGTGATGATATGAGCAATGATGACGATGATGATAGTCTCAGTGAGTTTGATGACGATGACGATGATGATGGAGAAGATGGTAATTTTATGATGGATGGTTTAGACTTTAACGGGGGTGGCGGAATCTTCGAGATCGTAACTGAGGGCGATGAAGACGATGACAGTCAGGTGGTTGAATCTCCGAGTAGTGGGGACGATGAAGATTTTCTAGGTTTTGGCTTCTAAATGGGGGTATATAATTACCTGAATGGGAAAAGAAGTTGCTAATTTAGGTGATTTGATGGAAAAAGGAGTTGAATCTATGGGAGAGGCGTTTCTTTTAAATTGAGGAAATTTTGTAAGTTTTTTAATGGTTTCTTTCTTTTTTTTTTTTTCAATTGACGCCGGCAAACTTGTCCATAATTATTTGAAAGGAAATTTTCGATTGGCTCAAGATTACCGCTGCCTTACTTATTTGCAGTGAAAATGTTCCGAGGTGGTTTTTGCGGTTGATGAGAATGTTTTGGATGTTGCAGACTGCAGAGGTTGATGGATGCCTCCATCGATGAGGTGGAGATTGTTGGGCTTGGCATCCCTTTTCGTGATCGCCAGCACATCCCAAATCTAAAGAATGCATGCACAGCACTGTCATTGAGATTAAGGTAAACCCACCATTTATATAGAAGTAATAGTAGGAAATAGGAATACCATTGGCAGAGGTGAATCAACCCAGTGAGGAGAACAAAACAATTATCCCAGTTGGCTCCCCAAGGGCTCAAGGCATGGGCTGAGGATATATGGCCCAACTCGACATGGGCCTTTCTTTCTAGTGGACCCTTTTGTATGACATGAAAATTGTGGATGTACTGGACCTACAACGAGTGATAATAATGGGCACTTTCTATGTTCAAAGGTTATGATCATTATGGTTGATCTTCACGGTTTGGCTTAGCATGTTCCTTGCCTTGCGGGTTGTGAAGGCATTAGATACATGTACTTATTTCGCTTAATCTCTTTTGTATTTCAAGTTGATTTACCAAAAAAAAAAAAAATGATGTGGATACGACATTCATACGATCAAAATGCAGCAGATATTACATTGAATGCAGGCATGATTTAAATGCCACTTGGGTTTAGGAACCAAGAAACCAAAGGAACGAGATTCTGAGTTCCAGATTCATGGATATGGTGAAGGAAAGGTGTTAGGCACTCATTTTCGCCCAACCAAAAGGTTGGCCTCTACTTGTTTGACATAAAACAGTTTGACGCACTTTAAGTGATTCTACAAGTATCAGTTAATTAAGCCATTAATAGATATGGGTAGGAGTAGGAAGTACCATTGTTATCAACATCATGTTATTGGGGTGGAGCATTGAGGGGCATATGAAGTTCAAAACAATGAGGTCGAGTGTGACCCTCAACCCCAAACAACGACAAATAGAAATAAACTTGTGATAATCATGAGAGCGCACCAATTGTTCGCAAGAAAATTGTGGATATTCTCACGCACATTCATATTAGGTCAAAACATGAAGATTGCGGATATTTATAGCTTCTGGGTCTGACCAAAGTCGCTCAAGAAAAAACTTTCAAGTAGGGTGCACTTGACAAGTCGTCAGAACTTAGCTTGAGCAAAAACAGTCGCTTGAGTGAAATAAAGTCGCTTGAGTGACTTCCTATTTCTCCACAAAAAGTGCAAAACCAAATTGGCTAGTGTTGCGGGCGTGCCAGGACTGAATTGCAGTCCAAATTCATATCAAGGCTTGGATGCCTCATGCCAGGATTGGATTGCAGTCCAAATTCGTATTAAGGCCTGAATGTCTCAGATTTGACTTCTAATAGAACGATTGCGTACGACCTAAGGGGCGAGGTCATATGTGGTTCGTGGTTTGCCTTATCGGGATAAGGAATTAGAATTTTCCAACCGTGTGAAAAATGGAAAGAAAAGAAAACGGGACTGAACGATAAGATAAATGAACTTCATTAACGGTTTAATGAAGTTTAGGCACAAGGAAATGAAAGAAAATAAAATCTAGACCGGGCTAGATTGGACTGAAAGATAAAATACTTTGCGGGAAAGTAAAGATAATTGAAAGATAATTTGCATAAGCGTTGGGCTTGTATGGTCGGGGACCTTCGCCAAAGCCTTTAATTCTGATATTTATAGCCAAAGGTTACAGGCCTTTAGCTGCTTCTGAATGCTCCAATGGGAAGCTGTCACCTGTCCAAGCCTTGCTCTCCACTCCAAGATAACAGCTGCAGGTCTGAAAAGCTTTATTTTTGCCTAAAAACCAGTTAAAGCAAAAGGAATTTGCAACAACACAGCATCCTTAGGCCCTTGGAGCTGCTTGTGAGCAGCTTGTGTGCATGAGATGCTTGTAAAAAGGGATATTTGGACCCACCAAGGCCAAAAACGTGACCTTTATATGCCTTTTGGCCATTCTAGATTCTTCCCCCACTTGTTATTTAAAGTATTCATACAGCAGGCCTGGTTGAGCTGCTTGTGAGTAGCTTGTGTTGGCAACTTTGCATGCATGCCACACGTTCTTGGCTTGACTGAGCTGCTTGGGCCACATGGGTTGCATGAATGCCATGTGTCCTTGCTTCATGCTGAAGGAAAATGGCTGCAGGCCTTAAGCTGCTTGTGAGCTGCTTGCTAGAGAGAACCTTCTAGACCTTTGAGATGCTTGTGAGCAGCTTGCTAGGGAGAAGCTTCTACGCCCTTGAGCTGCTCTACTTGTGAGCAGCTTGCTAGGGAGAAGCTTCTAGGCCTTTGAGTTGCTTGTGAGAGCAGCTTGCTTCTCAAGCATGACTAAGCAGCTTATGGCATTTTTGATTTCTCTATTTTCAGGCCTGGTTGGGCTAAATAGGCCTGAAAAACTAATCTGAGTTTTGACTCAATTGGGCCGAACAAACCTAAGAATAGGCCCACTACATATTCGACCAAATGCCTAAATCTATCGAGGCCTAATTCAACCAAGGCCCAAAATGTTAATTTAGGCCATTAATCCATTAAGAAATTTCTTTTTAGAATTTGGCCAAAAATGGGTGTAAACACTTCCTAAGTGACTAAGCATGAGCTTGCAAACCCATTTTGACCCAGCAAATGTTCTAATGGAGAAATTTGTAAATTGTAAAAGGAGTTCTTTAAATCTGTGCTCCAACCCAATTTGAATCACCTCAAGTGAATCATTGAGAAGAAAGTTATGATCAAAATACTATAGATTATACTTATCAAAAAATAAAAAATAAAAAAATACTAAGATTGTGCACTTGTGCATGACTGCTCTGTTTTTTACGATCAAGTTCGATTGATACTTGGTGATGCCCTGGATGATAATGCAACTATACTAATGCACTCAAACACTCAATACATGTTCAAAATGATTCCTTTCCATATAAATTCTAAATAAACGCTATAATAAGATAAGTAAAAAGAAATGAGTTTCACACTCCCTTTTTTTTTAGTGAAAAATACACACTTTCAACAATAAAAAAAACTAAGAAGGGAGTGTGGATATCGAAAAGGGGAGTGTGAAAATCACTCCCCTAAATAAAATAAAATACAACTTGATAAACGGGATACCAAAAAATGTGTGTTTTGTCAATGAAATCGGCAACACATATGAGCTCAACTTTTTAGAGCCTAGAATAATAAATAACATGTATAATTATACATTTGGTGGCTGAAAACCTTCTTGATAGAGACAATAATTAAGCTCATGTCCATTCATTCAACATCAATGTGAGAAAAGCAAAAGGCAACAAACAAAAGAGATACTATTGCAATTACATATGTAACACAAACAATATAAACATCCATACTATCTTGAATGGAGAGAGAGCCTTTAATGGTACAAGGTCAAATGATAGAAAATTCATTGTCTAAAGCAAAATTTTGTAACGTGTTAGGACATCCCATGAGTATGCCAGTTTGGGCCGCTTTATCAAATTCTGTGTCATTCAATGACTTCTCCCATGTGAACTTCAATGTCTTCTCTCTCCTTGTTATCCTCATTCGAAACCTTATTAGTGCTTGTACCTCTCTGCGCTATTGGCCTGTACTTGTACCTCTGAGCCAAGAACAAATACACAAGGAAATCGAGAAAGCTCAATATAGACAGAAGCCAATAGAAAAGATTCAAGTGGTTCGTATTAAGGTTGTTTCCTGCCAACCAACCTCTGCTACTAGTTATTCCCTTAGTTGCACTATTCACTATATTAACAATGACGGAGCTCAAGTAATACCCAAGTGCAAAGGAGAACCAAAGGAAGCAAGTGGAGAGGGATTTAATGCCTCTTGGTACTTGTGAGTAGTAAAACTCAAGGAGGCCAACGTATGAAAATACGTCAGCCACGACGGCAATGAAGTACTGAAACGATAGCCAAAAGACGCTGATGGGCAACGGTTGGATCAGTGGAATTGCGTTGACCATGTTGTGCTTTCGCGCAACCTCTTTCCGCTTCACTTCAACGATTCCGGCAACTGCCATAGACAGACTATTGAGGACTATACCGATGCCAATGCGTTGGAGGTGAGTGATGCCGAAAGGGTGGCCCGTGATCCTACTGAGAAAGGGTACGACAACACGATCGTAAATTGGGACAAGTCCGATGATGAATATGATAGGGATGATACCGAGGGAAGCTGGGGGTATGTGAAAATGTTTGGTAATCCTCGTGTCCATTGTTACGGCTTGTTCGATGGAGAAGGTTTGGAGTTGAGCTAGGCAAACGGTCATAATAATTGCACAACAAAATATTGGAAGCACACCAAGAATAATCTTTGCATTTTCGACTTGTGTTACCCTGCAAAGTTTCCACGGATTTGGGGTTCTTTGTTGGGTGATTGGAGTTGTTTGGATGGCTGCTTTGTCAAGGAACCTACAAATAATTCACAAAAAAGGTACTTTTTTTTGAACGGCAAAAATGAATTTCATTAATCATTGAAAAGAGAGTTACAAAGTTGGACAACACAGTTACTGAAAAAAAAGAAGATTAAAAGGCAACACGTGAGACAACATCACAACAAGACGAAAACATCTCAACTATGTTAGTACCTAGACCCTTGACAATCACATGCCCAATCATGGGCCAAAAAAAAAAACAGAACAAGTTGACCTTAATGTGGTACTTGTATTATAAAAAATGTTATATGTCAAGATTGTGTATGGAGTACTCCTCATTTTACCTTTCTTTCACATTATGTACCCACATCATGATACATAGGTGGAGGCACATTGAGTCAAGTTGGGTATCAAGGAAATTGATCTCTATGAAGGGATTGATGAGTTGAATAATGGCGTGGAGCTGATATCTTTACCAAATTGTTGTTCAAACCGCATCTAGAATTTTTGTGTAACAAGCTGGATTTTTATGATATCTATGTTCCAGCTTGAGGGGAGTGCTAGAATTTAGTGAGGGATAGTTTGGTCTTTGTATCGTATCACTCATCACTATATATTAATAATGTTGTATGTGTATAAGGGTAAGTTACAAACCCTAAATACTTCTCTCTCTTAATCACACATAATATCGAAAAATGTATATTGGTGGCCTTTTAAATGAGCTATCACACACTGCAATGCAAATATGAATTAGTTCGATCGTTCGTTGGCAAATAAAATTCCAATACAAGCATTGAATATCAAACACTTTGGGTTTTACTTTGAAAAATACTTTCCACTTACAGTATGCCCAAAAAAACATCTTGCGTGGGACTCCAAATTAAAATTCTCTCACTAAACAAAAATTCTGGGATAAAAAAGAGAAGAAAAGAATTTGCTCCCCTTCTATGTAAATATATTATCTTTTGCCCCTGGAATATTTCATTCTTGAAGTCCTTGTCCCACATTGTCAAAGTCATTGTACTTCTGCACAATGTGTTTCTTTCTTTTTTTTTTTTTTTTTGTGTGGTAAATTTGGACGATTTGTTTTCGTATTAAAAATTTAATTTTTTTTTATGAAAAACTATACAAAAATTTTACTTAATATGTGATTGACAGATGCATGATACGAACTAATTAAGATACACATAAATTAAAAATTATCGGGATAGACAATCACAGCTTTGATCCACAGTTTCTGCACTTTGGTTTTGAGTTAGAAGAGAATGGAAGAAGAATTACTTGTAAATATCTCCATGGGGTAAGAACTCTGTTTCTGGTGCAGCTTCCATGTCTCTATTGATTTCATACAACTCTTCAGGATCCTCAGGGAGTTTAAGATTTCTGTTGCGAAAAGCAACTACATATACCTGCGAAGAACACAAACAGCACACCTTAACTATTTATTGATTGTACCGGTCATATGTAACTACATTTGTGGCAAAAAAATAAATCTCTACCTCAACAGCACAACTCGCGTATTTTGTATTAGCAGTACTACATTTGTTGTACTAGGGACCGCAGTAAGTTTGTCATTTCTTTTGTGTTGGTACACTTGGTTTTATTTTTTCGCGAAAAGTTGAGCCAAAATAAGATGTGTTCGATTAAGAGGTACTACTAGTGATATCAAAGATATATGAGATGGTATACTTTAGTACTGTATGAGGAGATGGTAAGCAGATTCATATAGTATGGAGATATCCAGACCTGTAAGATCTCAATGAGGGGATTTACTTTTTGAATAATATGAATCCTGTATCGAGGCAATCCTAAGATAAACAAGAGGGCACCCGCGATCATTGCAAAGGTCGAGGTCCCAAATCCCAAATCCCAACCCTTGTTGTCTTGGATCCACACTACGAGCGTTAAACTAGCTGCAGTGCCAACTCCTCCGACGAATAAGTACCAGTTGAAGAAGCTAGCCATTTGCCTTGCCTCTTTAGGATCTTTTTCCTCAAGCTGATCGGAACCATGTGGCGGCACTGTGGCTTTTATTCCGGCACTCCCGGTCGCCACCAAGTAGAGTCCCAGAAAGAGAAGTCCGGCTTGGCCACCTGCAACTTTGATGCAATGTGCAGTTGGATCATATAAGTTGCAAAGAGGAGGCTTGAGATTGTTGGAGTGAGCTTGTATTGCTAGCAATCCAAGTCCCTATGGAGCAAATCAATGAGGAAGGAAATAAGTTAGTGTGTCCTTTCTCATCTGTATGACTTGAATAGTTCAATATATTTATTCACCCACTGTGTAGATCAACTATACAAATGAAGTCAGTGTGATCGGATATCGATATTCGCATGATGGAGTCGCATTTTTACTAAGAATTGTTGTTGCGCTTACGTGGTCTATTTTCTAAGGCTCCGTTCCGCTAAGGAAAATAAATACTTATTTTTTGAATTAAATGTGATGTATTTATTGTAAGAGAACGACGTGCTCCGTAAAATAGGAAATAAGTACTTACAAAATAAGAACCTTGGCGGAACGGGGACAACTGTACACCAAGTATTTAAATAGATAGATAGGATATCTACATACCACAATCTCAAAACAAGCCGATAAGAGTACAGATTTGGGGCGTCCGAGGTACATGTCTGCGAGGGCGGCTATGGGAATGGAGAGAATGTAACCCGTACCCAAGAAGTTTGTTACCTGATTGGCTGCATCAGATATGCCAAAGTGCATCACCTGAGTCAAGTAAGTCACTAAGTTCGATACGAGTGCTACAGTCGCCATGTTTTCAAAGCCAGCCGTGCCTGCACAAATTTCGTAACCAAACACGATAAAGAACAATGTTACGAGCGCAACTTTAAAACACCACACATAACCAAATCAATATCATTGACGATCTAGCTAGTTACGGTGATCCTAAACTAAGACAATGTGTAACAACTCATGCTTCCTCTCTTTTTTTGGTAAATGCCATAAAGTATAAAGAAAAATTAGATTAATCAGTTATTTTTGAAAATTTCTTAACCAAAATTGCATGGTCCATTTATGTCATTGGCTCCCATTGCGAATTGAAGTTAGTTATTGACCGGTAATACATACTTCTTTTACCGGTAAAAGTTATTTTTAATCCGGACCGTTGATTGTCGACCGATAATACATACTTCTTTTACCGGTAAAAGTTGTTTTTAATCCGGACCGTTGATTGTCGAAATTAACGGTCCGGATGCGCACAACATGATGTTGTGTACCCCTTGCATAGCACCATCCCTAGTTCTGTCGATCATATAGTGCTTTTCATTAAAAGATCATCTCCAATACTATACTCTAGATGACATCAGTCTTTAATTAATTGATAACTTTCCCAGTAGTTTTTAATATTTGGATATTATAGATTTAGTCATTCGCCCAACGTCAATCATTCTATATGATATGCGAAAAATGTAGTTATTCTTATTCTAGTTTTAGTTTTTGTTTGTTTGCTTTTCTTCTATATTTTTCAAAATTGTAGATTAATTTGAATTAATCTATTGACACTTTAAAACTTCAATTTATAAAAAGTAGATATAAGTCTTTTCATGCATAAAACGCGAACAACACTTTGGTCCCTACTGGCATGGTTCGACCAATTTATTTTGAAAAAAGCGTTTGTACCCATTCGATGCACGAAAACGGAAAAAAGATCAATGTGATTTTTTTTTCATTTTTCATAAATCAAACGGGTACAACACTAGTATACCTAATAAGAAGATGAACTTTGGTTGAGCAGGTGATGTTATAGTCTCTATTTATGTACTAACTAAAAAGGGAGCTGGAATAAGGTCTGATTCAATTAATTATTTCGTTGAGTACAAACGTTACTACAAATTTGACGATTTATTGTCATCATTTTTAGCCAATTATCTTATCTTGCTGATTTAAATTAAATTTTGTGTTTGGAGATGGTTAGATGGCCAGATGTAAATGGATTAGGTATTTAGAGAATTTTTTGAGCCATGTATAAATTTGAGGGTTTTTGGAAACTACTGTAGTGGATGATTTTGTAGAAAAAGATTGCTTGGATTCTTTTTTGTGAGTTCAGAAATTTTGGGTCGCCACAGGAAAGGTCCACAGGGGTAGTTTAGAAATTTGTATTTAAGAGATTGATATTTTTTTACCAAATTAGTGAGAAGCCTAAAAAGGAGAAAAAAAGAAAAAAGAAAAAAAAAACTAAAAGAAAACGAAGGCCATAGTTAAAAAATATTTTTTTTTTACTAATTATAATTACTAAAACAGCCAGTAAAAAAAGCAAGGAAAAACACTAGCTCGCAATATATTATATAATCCTCTTAGTAGTTTCGAAAATTTTATATATATATAAAAGATTAGTTAAGTTTGTGAAATCTTACATAGTGATAGCATTGCGAAAAACATTCCTCCATGTTTTCCCTTAATAGCTGGTCTGCCCTTCCAATCCACCTTACCCTCAATAATTTCGCCTTTATCCTGCAAGTCATAACAAGCACAAATATTCAAAAAAATATTTTAATATATATATATATATATATATATATATATATATATATATATATATTTACACACACCTGCGTGCGCGGATATGTGAAAGGAAATAAAAGGAAAATGCCCAAAAACGTACCATAAATAGCTGCTAATTCAGGTTTTTTGAACCAGTTGAAAAGAGAGAGAATGGTGATCAGGGATATAGTAGCTAAAGCTATGTGCGTGTAGATGTATATATAAAGACAAGAGTTGACAAAGAAACAAATTAAAAAAAGAATATGAGTGTATATAAATACAAAAACACGCTTATTTACGGGGACAGTTGCAGAATCAAGATATTTGTTTGGGGGAGGCAAAATATTTTTCAAGCTTACACTAAAATTTCAAAGAAAAATATAGACGGTTTTGATTCAAGCTTCAAAAGCATACATAAAAAAGACGTCAAAATAAACAATAAAGCTATAGGTACATGTGATTTTGTACATACCATGTACATATGAGCTTTGTGGGGCCACTTCGGGTCCCACAAAAATGATTTGAACCGCCTATTATTACCTAGAAGAATAAAACTAGGTGTTCTTTGATGTCACGAAAGTTATCAATATAGTGTCTATGTCAATCTCTTTTTCAATGCGCAGAATTAATGTAGTAAAAAATCTAAATTTATTGGGTAACACCCAAAATAAAAAGTCCCAACTTAATACTATGTGAATAGAGTAAGAGTGTATTCCACTAATTAAAATAAGTATACTTATTTTTTGAATTAAATTTGATAAATTGTGAGAAGAATGATCTGTCTCGTAAAGCGAAAAATAAATACTTTTAAAATAAGAACATTAGCGAAACATAGCCTAAAATCAAAATAATGTTCTGCACATAACAAATCAGAACGACCAAAATTCAAAATGATTTTTATAATTCCATTTACATACTAATTGGTATCCAATTAACATGATTTTAAACCAAACTTATGTGTATCGACGAGATCTACCATCGACAATATAAACGGAGCCGACCATTGAATTTGGTTCAGAAAGTGACCGGAAGAAACTCTCAACTCCATAGAGTTTGGGAGATGCGTTTGTCGCAAACAAAAAAAAAAAGGTTGGGACTTGACACATCACGCATTAAAAGTAAAGTGTGTCCGCCTCTCCATTCTAAATATACATATATATAAATTTACATACACGTGTTTACATAGGCATAAATAGATATATAGGTTAGATAAGAGCTGACAATGCTATTCAATATTCATAAATATTTTATTGAGTAGCGATGATGACCATTTCTACCAAACTTGAATAAATGCAACTGCAAGGGAATTTTGTGAATTGAAAACGAGATTGAAAAAAATAAAAAAAACAATCTTAACTGAAGTCAATGTTCATGAGAGATTTTTTAAATTGGAGAAATTGTTGGGTATCAATAGAGTACCATGTTGGGAGTCAGACTGAGTACCAACCTGACCGATTCAAATATTTTGGAGGTCTAAGACGAAACTAGAAGAAAGAGTCTTAAATTCTTTATGGGATATATGTTGGCTATTATACTTTTTGTTTGGGATCTGCTCCTTTCCCCTTTTTATCTTTCCAGTCCCTATCTAATTTGCAATTTTGCGGGCCAACAATAATGATTGGGACCGTTCATGTTGTAGATTTTATCGAGAAATTCAGCCATGCCAAAAATCATCTTGATCAGAAACTGTTTGATACTTGATCAACACACATTTAGATTGCAAAACACACACAAATAGGTTCAACTACAGTATGAACGATGTATTTTTCTCATATAAAGGTTTGCCGATCAAGATGGGATTTTTGTGTGTTTGAAGTTCTCATCTAGATTTACAACATGAACGATCTCAATTGTTGTTATGGGTCCAGATGGGCCCACAAAATTGACGCACTAAGTAAAGTGTGTACATAGAAATATATAGATATATAGGTTAGATAATGATTGACAATGCTATTCAATAATCATAAATATTTTATTGAGTAGCGACACCGACCGTTACTTATACCAAACTTGAATAAATGCAACTACAAGAGAATTTTGTGAATTGAAAAGGAGATTGAATTTTCGGAAAAATGACCGGATAATGGCTTTGGTGAATAATTTTGCTTGTGTCATGGAGTGGTGATTTGGAGAGTGAAGACCATTAGGTGGTAATTTTCTTTGGTCTCCTCCATTGTTCCGTAATTCTCCCAAAAAAAAAAAAAATCTTAACAAAAGTCAAAGGTCAAGAGAGAATTTAAATTCGAGACATTGTTGGGTATCAATAGAGTACCATTTTGAGAGCCGGACAAAGTACCAACTTGGCCGGTTCAAATATTTTGGAGGTCTAAGACAAAATTAGAAGAAAGAGCCTTAAATTCTTTATCGGATATATGTAGGCTACTATGCTTCTTATTTGGTATAGCCTCCTCTCCTATTTTTCTCTTTTCAATCTGTGGGAAGCATGCCCTGAAAAAGGCAGATCGATGAGCGCGCTTTTTTGGCATACGAGCGCTCAATTCAGAGTCGCCACTTGGGTTTGAAGATCCGACACGCAAGGAACTGAACTTGAAACGCTCGCTGCGTTGTTTAATTTTCGAAAAAGGTGAAGGCACCAGTCCGTCATAACCATATCTGGGTTCGGGAGCCAGGTTACGAGAGGGAAAGGGTTTTAAGGCACCCTTCACCCAATCCGGAGATCGGTTTCTACTTAAGCATTTGCGATTCTGTTTAATTAATCAATTCTTTTAGTCATTTAGAGCAGGGGAATAGTTAATCGGGAGTTAAAACTGTAACAATTTGCAAGGTGAGATAAAATGGCATGGATGAGCGATGTACTAGAAAGTAAATAAGATAAAACCTAACACTATGACTGGATATCAAAACAGTGCGTTGGATATGAATTTGACACAAACAATGGCCAACTTGTATGCATGGATCTGCCAGCATGCAAGTCCACCATCGCGCGTCAGACCCATTCCATCGCGCGAGGGTCAATATCCTCCCAACAGGTTAAGTTTTGCCTCCCTCTGGGCTCTAGAATGACCAATGCACACCTAGAGCAAACCAAGCAGTCTATATAGTAGTTAATATACAATTTAAAGGCTGAAAAAGCCCTACAAATTAACAAAACACACCATAAACAGTGTGGGACAAAATAATGGCCTAAGGCCAAGTTACCCGTTCAAGGCCACTCATTGGTCACAAGCAGTCTGGTGTGCGATGGTGGCATGGTGGCGCTTTGGTGCGCGATTGTCGCGCCCTGGCACGCGCGGGACTGAACTAGACCGGTGCTTGGTTTACATGTTTCTGGGTTCTGGAACATACCCAGAATGATCCCAGGGGTACTCCACAGCAGTAGAAACTAATATTGAATTAAGACTAGTAGTTTATACTAAGGAAAGCGGTAAACTGGTTGTTAGCATGCTTGCAGAGTGATCTATATAAACAAAAAGACATAAAAATAGTAGGAAACCAATCCCCATGCGGTCCTGTGTGCGCGGCCACGGAGTGTCCCGCGCGAGACTGGGACCGTGGCGCGCTGTTTCCTACCACAACGGCTTTTGAAACCCTGCTAGCTTTAGGACTAGAACTGGTATTGATTACCAGCCTTGGCCCTGCCAGCCCCCCTTAGGGATCAAAATAGAAAACAGTAGTATGCTATACCAAGATTGAGTTTGAAAGAGGTTGAGTTTTGAGATTTGAAGTTGATTGGGGTGCTTGTGTTGAGTATTTTGAGGAATGTGAATTTGGATGAAAAACACAAGAGCTTATGTGCTTACTCTTTTTTAAATTTTTGTAACCCTTTGAAAGAGCAACAATGGGGTAATATATAGGAGGAGATGGAGGTAGGTATGAGCTGCAAAGAGGGGAGTTCAGCCAGTCCACGAGGCTGGTTGAGGTTGCATTGGTGGCCAAGTTTTCACCTCAAGAAAAGTTGGTGGGAACAAGCATTGCGCTCTGGCGCGCGATGGAGTAAGTCTGGCGCGCGAAGGAGTAAGTCTGGCGCGCTAGGGTTGCGCCCTGGCGCGATGGTCAACGATCAAACTTTGACTGTTGACCACCACTTGGCAATTTGACTAGCTCGCGATAGTTTGGGAGCAACGCGCGCGTGTACCACCTACTCACGCATTGGTCAACAGTCAAGCTTTGACCATTGACCAACACCTGTCAAGTTGACCTGCGCATGCGGGCTCTCAACCAACGCGTGCTAGTAGGGTTTTTGGCTCTTTTAAAGGGGCTTAGGCTTGGTTAGGTTCAAAAAGGTGTCAAACACTCAAAACTCAAGCATTTATTATTTTTGAAGTGTTCTTGATCCGTTTCATCATCGGGGAATCAAATGCCGTCAGTAAACTAGTCTGGA